>CM060873.1:16298298-16390389 GCA_030737845.1 Acorus calamus | reverse complement strand
CCGCCTCCGCCCCCTGCTACCACTGCTTCCGAATCCCAGCCACAGCCGCCATGACCTGTCCTTCCTGCTGGATCTCCTTCTGCTCCAACGGATGCGCGTCCCTCGCCGCCTCCTCCTCGTCCTCCCACACCCCCTGGTCCTGCCGAGCCCTAGCCCACCTCCGCACCTTCGCCGTCGCCGATGCGGACCTCCTCTTCCAGGCCAACTTCCTCATCGCCGCCCTCAACCTCGCCGCAGTCTCCAGCCCCTCCTTCCTCCGCCTTATGTCCCTCCAAGGCCTTTCTTCTGAGAACCCCTCCCCCGAAACCCTGAATTTGCATTCTTTCATTTCCTCAGTCCCCCCTCCAAAGGGGTTGGAGTGCGGTGTTTCTCTCGAGATGACGTCGGCGCTTCTCGCCAAGGACAAGCAGAACGCTTTTGGGCTGATGGAGCCATTCCGCGAGGACAAGGAGAGGTCAGTGAGGGCTTACGGGATCTACCCGACCGCGTCATTCTTCAACCATGACTGCCTCCCGAACGCTTGCAGGTTCGACTACTTGGACGGTCCGGATGGGAAGAATACGGACATCATCATCAGAGCAATCCACGATATCCCACAGGAGAGGGAGGTCTGTCTAAGTTACTTCCCTGTGAATTGGGTGTACGCAGACAGGCAGAGGAGGTTGAGTGAAGATTACGGGTTTGTTTGTAAGTGTGACCGATGTGAGGTTGAGAAGAATTGGAAGGATGATGATGATGATGATGCAGGTGAGGAGGAGGGCATGGAAGAAGAAGATGGTGATGATAGCGATGAGCGAATGAATGGTTCGGATGATGGGGATTTCCCGCACGCATATTTCTTTGTAAGGTATCTTTGTGATAGGGAGAATTGCGGAGGGACGTTGGCTCCTCTGCCAACTTCACCGGATGGGATGCCTTCAGATGTTATGGAGTGCAATGTTTGTGGGCGGCTCAGGAAGGAGGAGGATCTGGATGGGGATGGTGCAGAGGACAATTGATGGATCAGACTGAGTGAGCTCTCACCCCTGGTTTCTTATGGGTAATGGTTGTCTCATCTCTTCATTTCTTTTGTTCGTACCATGGTCATGCTTGAAATGTTTCTACCATGTTGTAGTTTGATGGTTTTTCAAATTGTTTCTTCACGTGATTGAAGCTTGAATGAACCTTTTACATGGAACTATAGTCGGCTGACTGAAAATTACCCCCCCTTTTACGTTGATTTTCTTTTTCCAAATAATAGAATATTTGTTGTAGGTGATGATATCTTCTCAAACTATTACAACTTCTGCATTACTAGTTATGAAAATTCATAAATGTGTTGAGCATTGTGACACGTGCGGTCCATGACTAAGGTATTCTCTTATAGTGATTGACAAAAATCATGACAGAGAGTACTATAAATTTGGTCCCCTCTGTTGTCATCCTTGAACCTCGAGGTAAGCTGAAGGAAGTTCCATTTAGAAAGGATGTAGTATTTTGTTTGTCTGTCATACAATTGAACCATGAAAACTCTTCCACAATTGTGGCCGAAATTATCAGTGGATGACAGTTTATATTCAAGACTGTAGTATTATTACATGTTTACTGCTAAGACAAACAAAGAAAATATATTGTAATATCACTTTGGAAACAACATGACTGCAATTTGCCGTGTGTATTTGATGCTATCTTCATTTTAACTTTGATGTTATCTTCAATTTAATCCTGAAACTCATACCTCCTAACTCATATGTGCTGCTGTCTAACATCATCAGAAATAGGACAATCAGTCTTGCATATGAGTTATTCATTATTCGTTATCTATACAGATAACTGGAATAATTATCCATCCATCCTAAAATAGCTTATGTCGCTACCCAAATGGGGGCTTCTAGTATCTAAGCCACATGTTGTCTACTCTTGTGATGGGAAGTGCAAATGCAGATGATTTTGCTGCTTAAAATATCTTTCTTGATATAGTATTTTTGAGTAGCATATCCTTGTAATCTACCTCCCATGCAATTTTTTGTTTGCACAAGAATAAATATACATTGGTTTGAGATTTATGGATAAATGGATTAATTTCTAGCTGTAATTTACATACTGGTGGCTGTGTAGATGAATCAATCAAAGCTGCATGTGTCATTCTTGCTCCCGCATTTCACCATATTATGCATGATGCATGTGATGGTTCTTTTCAAATTCTCAGTGAACCTCGCTTGTTCTCCAACAATCTCACAATTGTTCATTATGAAGCTTACACTGGATTGGTTATGAGAGCTATTTGAAGTCAGAACACCACACCTCTTCCTTTGGGCTGCATATGTTGGATTGGGGCCTTTGAACTTCACAGACGTCTGCATGCACATGGTCTACATGGTACAACTCATGGTGGCACGTATATATAAATATAATCTAATTAAAAGGCTCATTTTCTTTTTATCTGCTTAAAATCTTCACCTGAGAATGCCATCTTTTCTGAGACCGACAGTGGATCCGAATATTTGCTGATCAGACAGACATTGGTTTGCTAGTACGAAATATGGCTAATTTCTTCCAGGAGGATAGTTATGTTTGATGCCTGATAAAATTGAAAATATGACAAAGAACTGAGCTTTCCATATTGACTTTTCATTTTAAGTTAGATAAAGAAAGATGAGGTCAAACTTAATTGTAAATCGACTCACTGACCCTTGAACTATGGGTCTACACGGAGACCGGATCCAATTGGTCAGTACCGAACTGCATCACGTGTAAATCAAACTGCACTACTTATAAATCGATCAATTGTTGGGTATATTTTTTATTTTCTTATTGAATTCAATCAACTATTGGAAAAAATATGAATTCTTAAGTATCATCATTATCCATTGAGAGAGTGAAATATATACCCAACAATTGATCGTGCAGTTCGATTTATAAGTGATGCAGTTCGATTTGAATGTGGTGCAATTTGGTACTGACCGAACTGACTGGATCTGGTCCCGTCTACACGTATTTATACATTTGTCTTTGCATAAAAAGAAAATAAATTCATGACACTACAGTCTTTATGTATCCCAATTCCCAACCCTTATGATCGGGCAGGGTTGGGGGAGAAGGTGGTCTCAGTAGATTTCCTCTCTCATAATTCCTCATGTTTTTTTGTAGCCTCTTCTTCACACTGGGTGTACTTTGATAATGGAAGCTGTATCTCGGGGCTCACGTTTTCTTCTTTGTTCTGTTACGTGAGCCTTTTGTGTCTATTTACTCCCCTCTCGATATATTTCAAAGTTTGTAATTTGAGTATCTGTATAGTAATTGGATAGCAAATATCTAGATCTTCTTTAAAAAAATATATATATTTATATTTAATTAAATAAATCAAATGATTATTTTATTAATGTAGAATATACATTTTCATAGTATTTTATACACTTCAGATTTAAATCTGTAAAAATATGGAATATCTTTAAGGTGGATGTGTGATCACATTCATTATAATTGAAAAGCAACTCAAGACTTGGAATACATTTCAGTTAGATTTTTTGTCCAAGATGTTCCGTGCCTACTAAAAGGGGCCTCAGAGAGGGTGATGTGCCTCTTTCAATTCCAGAGCCTCTGATGAGCATAATAAATCAAGCCCCACCGTCCAAAAAAAAAAAAAAAACAGAAATAATAATTATTTTAAGAAGAGCTTTGGAAAGAACAATGTACTGTGATTGATCATGAAAACAGAACACGAAACAAGTCTATAACGAGATGTTCTAATCATCATTAATAAATCCATATAACTCTCAAATCATCGGTCTCTCTCATCGTTTTGCTTCAAGATTCATGATCTCCTCGTGTTCCTCCTCAATCAAACGCATCAAATGAATCTGCACCGTCGGATCGATATTCCCTTCCCTTCCTTATCCCCCTCCAACTCAGCTTCCACTGTCTCCCTCGTCTGTCCAACCAGATGACAAAATCATATTTTCTTCGACGAACCAACCCATGACGACGCTTCTCCATCTGCACCGTTAGATCCTCTCGTGATCTCCCCCTTCGCACTGCTTCACAATTGCTGGGGTTAGGGTTTCGGATTTTATCAACTAGGGTTCGATTTTTATTACAATCCCCCAAAAAAGTTGGGAGCTTTTTCGGTTTTTGAGAGATCGAGAGAGAGATAGAGAGAATGTTGAAAAATGCGACGACAGCTCGTGGAGTGACCAACAGGTCTAACAGTGGTAACCCTAACCCTAGCGGGGATTTGAGCGTAAAGTCTCTGAAAGCGGTCTCGTCTGCTGTGACGGATTCTCGCTCCAATCCCGTTGGGAAGAAGCGGCCGGAGACGGGCTCGACATCCACGGCCAGGTCCAAGGAGACCAAGCTCAGCAACCAGTTCCCTCCTGGTAATTTAAATACATTAAAATCGTATAATCTTCTGGTCTGATCATTCCATTGCGTTGGTAATGAAATGATAGTACGGTTTTATAAGATTCAGGTTCAGGATTGATACTGTTTTTAAATTTTATGACTTGATTCGATTAGGCTATGCTTTTGCATGATTGAGTGATCTGTTAGTCTTTGGAGTCTTAAATATTGGTATATCTATGGTAGAATTTCAAAACATGGAGAATTGGATTTGTATGGTTGGGCTTTGGCTTGTTAGAGGCTTAGATGATCATGTAAAACGTCAGTGTTGAAGATGAGATATGTAGCAGTTCTTTGAAATAGTTCAACAAGAAATATTGTTTTCAACAAGAAGCTTCAACAATGAGGGTACTGATAAGAAATTGTGTGTTTTCATGATTCTCTGTCTCATCAATTTGCAACCACTTCCTGTTGTGAGTGGTGCAGGGATATTCCACCGTTTGATAGCCCCCTGAGCAAGTGGGTTTGTACTCAGCACAAAATGCAATTTAACCAGAATAGAATTTAACCAGAATAGAGCTAGAATCTTTCACGCCAATGGGAAAACTGAGGACGTATATGAGGTCTTGCATTAAGTTCCACTTGGAACACTTGCACTTCTGGTTGACCACTGAGGACTTCCCCATTATGTTGTGGTTTGTATATTTTAAATTGTTCACATATGTAAAGAATTGATTTATTTTGGTACTTCCCATACTAAAGGAGCTGCAAATAGGTCATTTGTTGTACAACTCAATAAACACAATGAAAATGAAACTGGTATGGACTTGCTCTTGGCGTCAAGTACATCTGAATCTTTGTACTGCTGGGTTGGTTTATTTATGTCTGATATGCTATATGGCTAAGAATATAATATTTTGTGGAACTAAAATCTTTCTCATATACTCTAGTTATGTATTTTGGTAGCAAATGTACATTTTTATTGGTTCCAACATCATTGAACAAGTTTATGACTTGGGATTTTCTTTATCGAGAATGATTACAGTTGATGTCATCTTGTGGTCCCTTAAGGTGTTTGTTGTGGTTCTAAGCATTGGTTTCAGTAACTTTTCTGCAGCATAAATTTTCTGACTTCCAAGATCGCATTTTTGTTTTTCCTCCTACAAGAAATCTGAATCACTGGATGCTAGTTGCAAATTTGTTTTTCAGTGGTTAAAATTGTTAATCTTACTACTTAGATGTCTATCTCATCAGGCATTTGCTTCTGTAACAAGTCATCTTATTTATCATTCTTGTTTTGTCACATATCTTTCAGATACAGGAAGCGAGGAAACAGATCTTAGCAGTTCTGAGGGGGATGATTCTTCATGGATCTCTTGGTTCTGTGGGTTGAGAGGGAACGAGCTACTATGTGAGGTTGATGAGGATTATATACAAGATGATTTCAATTTGTGTGGACTCCAGGGACAGGTTCCCTATTATGACTATGCCCTCGACATGATTCTAGATAATGACTCTCTAAGTGGTAGGCCTTTTCTTTTATATATTTCTTGGACTGTCTATTTGATGAGTTTCATATCAGCTTTGATGAATTAGGAAGCTTAGTTGTATAGATGAACAAAGAGATGCTCAGCAGCTCAGGGAATTATGTTTCCAACTGAAATAATACATCACATATTTTATCACTGAATTCAAATCATGCCACCCATTTTTATCTAGATCCTGTACACATACAATGGTGTCAATGTGCGACTGCATGTTCGGTACATGCGGCCGCACATACCTGTTGGGCTTCCAACCGCACATGCGGACCGCATGTTATTGAAACATTGATTCTATGCAATACATTCAGGTGAAGTTGATGGTGAAGAACATAGTGAGATTGAATCTGCTGCAGAGCTACTATATGGTCTCATTCATGCACGCTATATCTTGACCAGCAAAGGTTTAAATGCAATGGTAAATCCTGTTCCATATGCTGACCTTGTTACAGATGTATTTCATTTTACTTCTTGAGGTATAACTTCCTCGGTTGGATGCTTTGACAGCATGAGAAATTTAAGAGGGTGGATTTTGGACGGTGCCCTCGAGTTTTTTGTGCAGGACAACCATGCTTGCCAGTCAGTTCATCAGACATTCCCCGCAGTGGTTCTGTGAAGATATACTGCCCAAAATGTGAAGATTTATACTTTCCTAGGTGCAAGTACCAAAGCAGTATCCTTTATTTAGTGGTTTATTTTTTGTTTTTTTAAGTCTGCAATGCATTCCTTCAATCCTTTTTATTATGTTCTTTATGCTTTTATGAATTAGAGAATTGTCACCTTTATGAGGAGCACTCCTTTGCTTCTGCATGAATGAATAATAGATGAATCCTGAAATCTACAGCAGTTGATCGAGACCGGATCCAGTCAGGACTGGATCTGGTCATTTCTGTCAGTATCGAACTGGACGACGTGAAAACTGAACTGCACTACATATAAATCGAACTGCACAATCAATTGTTGGGTATATATTTCACTCTTCTATTAGATACTGATGATACTTAAGAATTCATATTTCATCCAATAGTTGGTTGGATCTAATGAGAGAGTGAAATATATACCCAACAATTGATTGTGCAGTTCGATTTAGAAGTGGTGCAGTTCGATTTTCACGTCGTTCAGTTCGGTACTGACCGAACTGACCGGATCCAATCCTGACCGGATCCGGTCCCCAGTTGATCATGTCTGTTGACAATGAAACATGATTATTTTAACAATAAGAAATAATGTTGCCTGTAAAATTAGTGTGTGATGATACTTTAGGACACTTCATATTAGTTGGTGGCTTGTGCCGTCTATGTTAACGGATAGATGTACTATGTGAATTATCAGATCTGTTATCTTCTTTGACATTTTGTTCAGATATGGATGGTGCTTACATTGGTTCTACATTCCCACACCTGTACTTGATGACTTACTCTTCGTCAAAACCTGCAAAGCCTGTCCAGAGTTACGTGCCAAGAGTTTTTGGGTTCAAATTGCACAAGAGCTCTAGATAATGCCATTTTTGGAATCACTGTAATTTTAGTAGTTGTTATCAGTGGAATTTCAAGGAGTGGAAATTAATCATGCCATTGAAAATCACGTTTTTTTAGCTGTATTAACAGGAGATAGAGCAGGTCTCATTAAACGAATGATGGCATTCATATTACACATCTATTAATTTGTAATATCAGCCACCCATATTTGTATTCGTGATAATTATATATTCTGCCATTTGTGGACGATGTAATATGGTTCTCTCAACTCCCAACTACAGATCTAATGATAATGGCAGAGGTTTATTTCATAAATGTGTGATTTCCTTTTCCCTTCTATTATGAGAAATCTTTCTTATTAACTTAAAAGTGGTGCGATGTAAATATAATCTTCATATATTCCCTTCAAGAGGAATTCAATGTGACATAACATGGCAGAGGAGTTGCGAATCATCAGATCCAGAAAAACAGAGAAAAAAATCCTTGCATGATAAATGTTTCATCAGATTGCAAAATGATTATAAAGAGATAAAAGCCCCTCATATGGGTTTATTTCAGCAATGTGCAGATCCATAGCTACACAACTGGGAGATTACATCTGATGTATGTATTTACACTATAATCACTCCAATCTATACAAAAGAATGTAACCCTATTGGACAAACGAATCTATATTACAATCAGAAAAGAGATCAATCACTAGAATGTGGATGCTGCATCAATTAGGTGAACAGTCTGATCGATGAGATGCAAAAGGTTTTCCTGAAGCATCAACATCAATTACTGCAACATCACCTGCCTTATACTCTTCACTCAGCATTGATTCACTTATAACATCTTCAATCAACTGGGTAACAGCTCTCCTGAGCGGCCGAGCACCGTAGCTCTTATCATAACCTTGGTGGCATACAAGATCCATAACTGCATCAGACACCTCTAGGCTGACACCATGAGCCAAAAGCCTGCTTTTTACGTCTTGAAGCATTATATTCAAAATTTGGAGCATCTGGAAACAAATGTTAAATATGACAATACTGAGTATATTGACTATCTGGATTCCAAAAGTTTATCTTCAAGAATTGTGTCAGTTCATAACTGTCACAACAATGCAGAGGTGTGGAAATTGAAATTAAGCATGTAAGACTAATTGGCCTTAAATTCTTTTTAGCTAGATAACACAGGCAAGATGCCAAACCTGTGATTGCTCAAGGGGACGGAAGACGACCACCTCATCTATCCTGTTGAGCAACTCCGGCCGAAAATATGCTTTCAATTCTTCCATTACAAGGGATTTCATTCCTGAGTAACTCGAGTCCACCTCATCAGCAATAAAGAAACCAATGTTGTTGCGCCTACCTTTTGCAATAGCTGTAGAGCCGATATTTGATGTCATGACGATCAACGTATTTTTAAAGCACACTTTCCGTCCCTGTTGATCCCAAGATTTGTCAAGTCAGCTAAAACATTTCCTTTATAAGTGCTGCTGCTCAATGAAGTATACATGAAATTGGAATTAAAATCTATTTTTACATGATGCAGGCATGACCTTGTCAAGTAACATACCACAGCCATTCAATACGTCCCTCTAGGGATGGTTAGTAATGAGTGTCTTGTATAAAAAAAAATTAAAATAATAATAATAAAAAACTTTTACAAAATTATTATGTACCAGTTTAACTGTTTAAGTTTAAGAATATGGAAATTCACCAAGTCCAACACAGAAATGGACAAGCATAAAGGTAGTTCTTGGTCACAATGGATTTATATATTCCATTTAAACCCATAGGTTTTCACTCAATTCACTTATTAATTTCAGTACACATCAGAAATTATTATACAGAAATGCTCAAAGATAAATTATGCACCTGAGAATCGGTGAGATGTCCATCTTCAAACACTTGGAGGAGAATGTTAAAAATATCAGGGTGAGCCTTCTCAATTTCATCAAGGAGAAGCACTGTGAAAGGTCTTCTTCTGACTGCTTCAGTTAAAGTGCCACCATCCCCATAACCTACATACCCCGGGGGAGACCCTATCAACTTACTCACTGTATGCCGCTCCATGTATTCACTCATATCCAATCTTAGCATAGCATTCTCCTGGAATAGAAAAGAGGAGCTACTGTCAACCTTAAACATTTGTAGCATTGGTTATAAGCTATAGAATAAGCAATTAAGAATGTGGAATCAGGTCAATATGAGCATGTATGAGAGATATACCGATCCAAAATAGCAAGCTGCCAAAGCTTTTGTGAGTTCAGTTTTCCCAACTCCCGTCGGGCCACAGAACAGCATGGCCGCGATGGGCCTGTCTGGATCCTTCAGGCCGACACGTGATCTTTTAACAGCCCGAGAAATTGCAATGACAGCATCATCCTGCCCAACAACCCGTTCCTTAAGTTGCTCATCGAGATCCACTAAGAGGTTTGCTTCATCTGCAGTCAGCTGCTGAACTGGGATGCCTGACCATAGTGAAGCGACTGTAGCTATTTCATTTGTTCCTACCACAACATCTCTGCATGAAAAATGGGCCCAAAACAGAAAGATTAGGCAGTTGAACATTGAGGTAAGCTGATACTATTAATCAATCCACTACTGAAAAAGAACATGCATATCATACTCTCCATCTTCACTTGTTGAAGGCATAGGAAGGTCCATTATGAACTTGGCATCACCCACATCTCCAGAAACACCGTCATCATCTACACTACTCTGATCTAGGGAGTACTTCATTTTATCTGCCAATGCCTGTGTACAAGATTCAGATGGATCCATTTTTATAAATTTGAAACTAGTAGAATTTTTGTAAAAGAAAAGGAGATGATTTGAATAAAAAATAGTGAAATAACCAGTATTCAGCACCTGGGTGTGAGGATAAATGGCCATAAACATTTAATAACATCCCACATCTAATGGCTCAAATTTATCATTCACATACATAATTAATGAAAAATAAGGTAAAATGTACTTAGTTGAGTTTTTTGAAAAAAAATAACTTAAATTCCAGATGAAACAGATTTTACAGGGTTTGGCAAAGATATGTCATTTTGAGTTCAATTTGGTGTGCTTCACCTTAATTGTTATTTAAACAGAAATATCACAATAAACTTCTGTTAAAATTTATGTTAAAGGTTATGTCTTGGTCCAAGCCAGCAAATCTAGCAATAGAAGAAGCATTAATCTTATTAATTGTTCGATTCTTGGCAATAGTGTGAGCCCCTTACCACTTCATGCATAGCCTGAACAGCTCTTATTTCCCGCCAATATTCATTTGGAGTCTTCGAAAGAATACAAATCTGTTGTTCCTTCTTCTTTTTGAATGAATCCATGCGTGCTCTGCTACCAGCCTCATCAATAAGATCGATGGCTTTATCAGGAAGATACCTATCTGGAATATATCTTGCTGAGAGATAGACAGCAGCATTAATGGCATCCAAATTGAATTGGCATCTGTGGTAAGCTTCGTATTTCTCACGCAACCCCAGTAGTATCTTCACAGCATCCTCCTGCCAAGTGATACCAAAAATAATTGAGCAACAAGTAAAACATACACAGGGCACATCGCCAATCAAGGGAAACACAATTTATGATCATAAATCACCTGGCTAGGTTCATTTATCAAAACAGGCTGGAATCGACGGGCCAACGCTTTATCTTTTTCAAAGTGCAATCTGTGTTCATCTATGGTCGTAGATGCTATACACTGGCAAGACGAATATTATTAGTGCCCATTAGTTATAAAAATCCTAAATGCAAAATGGACTATTCTACAGCAAAGAAAATGTCATATATGAATTATGAGGCAGAGATAGAGCTAGGGTACTTGTGGCACATGGTTTTCTTCCTGCTTTCCAAGGGACGGTATATGATAGAATAAGTGACAAGGCATATCATATATTTTTGGATAAACTAATAGTGGATGCAAAGTGAAAAACGTATCATCAGAATAGAGCATTGCCTGTAATTCTCCTCGGCCAAGGGAAGGTTTGAGTAGGTTGGCGATGTCAAGACCAGAGCCCGTGTTCTCTCTACCAGTTGTGCCAGACCCGAGGAGTGTATGAACCTCATCAATAAAAAGGATGACATTTCCTGAGTTTTTGATGCAACAGGTGAGATATATAAAAAGAAAAGAAACATAGTGAAGAAACTGCCTAAAGTTTTTACATGGATAATTTTGACAACCTGATCTCTTCACTTCAGATATTAAACCAGTAACACGTGCTTCTAACTCTCCCCTTTCCTTTGCACCAGCCATCAATAATCCAACATCTAAAGACATTATTTTCTTTCCCTGAATGAGAGATGGCAGAACTAAGTAAGGTGGCAGAATGCACATTGATTAAAAAAAAATAGTGCCTATGTCAACACTTAAACAAAAATAAATGCATAAGAATTTGTTGTAATCATCAAAAAGGAGTGGAAATTTTCACCATCAGAAATATGGGAACATCCCCATTTGCAATGTTGTTTGCCATCCCTTCAGCTATTGCTGTTTTTCCTACCCCAGGATCACCCAGAAGAATTGGGTTGTTCTTCGTTCTTCGGCAAAGGATCTGGATGACTCTCTGGACTTCATTATCACGACCGATGACTGGATCAATGAGTCCTTCACTGGCTCGAGCGGTGAGATCCACACAGAACTGATCCAGTGCACTTTTATCTGATATAAATATTCGACGAGTCAACAAATATGTACAATTTTCCGTGGGACCGAGGCAAACATGCGAATGTAGCCTTCCCAGCTTGACCATAAAGTAAATCATGACATTCATTTCGGCAGAAGGAATCGAAAAGATAAATCAAAACACATCAATCTCAAGTTAACAGAACACCAAACCACATACCTTCTTTCTTCTCAGGGGACTTCAAGATGGTGGTTTTCCAACGAGGAGATTTTTCGCGAACCTTTTCAGATAAAGCTGCAGGAGGTAGTTCTCTGCCATCCTTGGCAAGCTCCCCTTGAAGTCTGGAGAGGGCCACGGATGCCAGGTGATTCACATTCACTCCCAAACTGCAACACACATTAACCAAACCCATATACATCAAATTACGATTACACCAATTGCAAACACAACCCAATTCAGATAATGAAACATACAGTCCAAAGATCAAATCTTTCCTTCTCAAAAATACCCAAAACGAACAAAAAAATCACCTTTCGAGGACCTGGTCGGCGCTCCCGTTATCCACGTCGAAGAGACCAAGAACGATGTGCTCGGGGAGATGAAGTTGCACTTCAAGGTCCTTGACCGCTCCACGGCCGCCTCGAAAACCCTCTTCGTGCTCTTCGAGAACGGCACGCTCGTCGCCAACCCATCGCCGCTCTCCTCCCCATCGCCGAGACCACATATGGAGAGGACGGCCTCCCTAGCCCGGTCAATGGTGATTCCGGACCCGAGAAACCCATCGGGAGACCGGTCCTCGGCGACGAGACCGACGAGGAGGTGCTGAGTGAACACCATGGCCCTGCCGAGTGCCTTGGCTTCCTTTTGCGAGAAAACCACCGCCTTGATCGCACGCTCTGTAAACCTCTCGAAAACCGCCGACACGGTGAACCCACGATGCGACGACCGTCTGAGAGACGGAACAGGAGCGCGGTTGGTCCTCCCGGTCGGGAACGAGAGGGGGCGGTAACGGCGGAGGGAAGCAGAGGAGATGGTGCGGGGGCGGGAGTGGGTGTCGGAGAAGGGGAGGCGGGGTTTGATGGAGTGGACAGAGAGGGATGTCGACGGTGACGAACGACAACAGACCTCCATTTCTGTTATTCTTGGAATGGATAAAGAGGTTTTGATTGGAGGAGACAGAGAAGTTTGAAGAGGTGGAGATTGATAGTGAATTTGTATTCGATTTATAACGGAAAAGAAGGAATGAATGGAGTGAGACAGAAGAAACACGTCACGTTGCGTGAAGGATTATATTGTAACCATACAAGTATCAATGAATGATTCCATCTTATGCCATACCAAATTTATAGGGACAAGTGAGGAAGAAGAAGACATGCAAGTGGGCCAGAAATTGGAGGGAGAAAATTGTTCTGTTTTGGTTTGGTTTCATTTCTATTTTTATTTTATTTTTTTCAACTGGATAGTTTGTCCCGTCATATTTGTTCAAGTGTTCGGTTTCCAATGGCCAACTCTAGAAGGTGGAGGTGTGGATTTATTTTCTGATTTAGCTTTGGTACATGGCTTTATTTTAAAAACAATAAAAATGTTACATTTAGTCAATTTTTCAGTCTACAACATAGTTCACGTATATTTTAATTTTTTTAAAATCATATACTCCATCTAAATCTAATAAGATATGAATTTATATAAAAAGTAAAGTATATGCTCCAATGAATTAAATGATTTATTATTTATAGAAAATATAAAAAAAATTAATAAGATATTTACTCTGTTATAATAAGTGGATGGCGTTAACGATGTATGTGAGACTGCATTTGATATTGTAAATAGAATTTAGGGTCCGTTTGGATGTATGGTGTGTAACCCTGCGTTTGGTGAATGCGACGATGGACATGATATAAGCACAGTGCGCTCATTTTGTTGTCACTGCCGATATTTTTTATCCCTTGTTTGGATGGAATGAGGTATTTTGGACGAGTGGAGGGTTGATTACATTTCCATCCCTCATTTTATATAATTGTCCCAGTCCAGCAAAGGCAAGCCCTACTCGATTTTCCCCCTTTCGATGGCCGTAGTTGGGTGGTAAACTTGCAGGGTTATACTTGTAAAACACTCATGGTGCCCCGTCCAACCAGTCCAATGCATTGCGAGAAGCGTTGTTTTGAGGCGACGAACAACGCTTCTCGCAACGCATTTTTTTCCACTAACGCATAAATGAGTTTCTCAAGTTCTTCATGCCAATGGGTGTTTTGGATGAGGGTTTGCGCGTTGAGTGCGTCGAAGCCACAATCGCATCGAAAACGCAATAAGGGTTGGTATAAAATAAAAAAATAAAAAAAATGAGCCAAACAATTAAATAAGATTTTAATATAAATTATTTTTAATTTTAAAGGATAAAAAGCTTATCATCCATATTTTTATATTAAAATTGACCCTTAAAATAATAGAGCTAAAAAAATATATACAATAAGGGTTGGTATAAAATAAAAAAAATAAAAAAAATGAGATTTGGTGTATCAATTTTTATGAAATGTTGTTACAATATTGTATTCCTCTTTTTAGATATTGTAATGTAATGTGGGATGTTATATCAATGTTCCACAAATAAGAAGTTTTCATAATTCCATATTTAATCTTTTATCCTCCCACTTATTCCTATATAATTCCATCTTTTTTCTGATGATGTTACGATATGATATAAATCTCGATTACAATTCACAATGTATTTTATCATAGACAAAATATATATTTTCATAAAAATATATCATATTTGTACATTGTATTGTTATTCAATTTATAAGAAATTAAAAAAATTAATGTTTTTTTCTAATGAAATGTTTTTTATTTTATTTATTTGTATATAAAAAATAGATACACAGAGAGACTGTGAGAACCGCAAAGAATTGTGTAGCTGAAGTCGGCGCCAAGAAAGGACAGCACAATTACAAACTTGACACGACGCATACCGGGGAGGGGAGTCTACAGGTGGACTTGATTTTTAAATTTTAGCTGATGAATCTACTACTTTCATAAGAAGCATCGAATAATACAAGGATTGGTATAAAATACAAATAAAACAAAACATGAGACTTGGTGTATTAAATTTCTTGGGGCTAGTCTGATATTAAAAATTGACTTGAGTTGTTATTCAATCACTTATCTCATATTTAATCATTTATCCTACCACCACTTGTTTCCTTGTAAATCAATCTTCTATTTTGTTAATGTAATGATGTGAAGTTTCACTTATAATCCACAATGAGTTTTCTCATTATAATGAAATGTTTTATTTTGTTTATTTGTAATATATATAAAATAAATATGAAAAAATCGATATAGTTTCCTAGAAACTTATGAAAATAAAAAAATGTTTATGTGAAATTGATAAATCCCTCATGTTCCTATCTTAATAGACAATATTTATTTTAGTTCTTATCATAATTAAAATTAACTAGATATATGGTTAACCCTAATCATACATTATAGATTATTATAATACCTTTTAAAAATTTATTTTCTTTATGAGAAAAATCGATATATAACTCTCTTAAAACTTAAAAAAATTAAAAAAGATCCCTCTAAAATCAATAAATCCCCTTAGATCTTTATTTTATTAGTCAAATTTATTTCAATCCCTACTGTAACCAGAACTAATTACAGCAGCTAACTATTAATGTACATAATTGAAAACAAAATGTTTTAGGTACTCTATAAATGGACTATAATCAAAACAAATATTCCTAGAATATGTTATTTACATTGATGGAATATCGACGAAATGTTGACTCGGACACTAAAACTATATCATGACAAAAGATAAAAATTTATTTAATTTAGAGGAATCTCTTTCAATTTTTATAAATTTTCAGGGAGTCATATCAAATTTTCCCAAATAGATATATATAGATAGTAGTAGATATATAAAGAGAGAGTGAGAACCACACGGAATTGTATGGCCGAAGTTGATGCCACGGACAGCGCAAACATGACGCGATGCATACCGGTGCCTCTCGGCGTCTAGAGGTGTAAGATGCATGAATTCCCATCTTTCCATTGTTCCTGAACCACCCCCATTCCCCACAATAGGCCCCCACACCCGACTTGTTGCTTTTCCTTCACCTAAACAACAGACAAAATTAGGTTTAACAACATAAATCATAATGGGACGGGTTATGATCCAAGGAACTGACTTATTTGCTATGCATTGTTACACGTAGTTCTCATCTATAGTTAAGTCTAGCAATTATTTGAAAAAAATTCAAGGGCTAAAAGACACCTAAGTCCCCACAAACATGAGACAAACATGAGAAAATCCATATAAGTATATATTAAAATTAGGACAGACGTATGCATCCATGAAAACTCACAAAAACTCAATTATCATCATTAAATTAAATTCTCATCCAAACTTAACGGAATATTTCATCACATATAATTGTATAGACACTGAAGTCCCTATAAACAGTCATAAAGACAAATCAGTTCTTGTAAAAGATAAAATTGCCCCTCAAAGACTTTTATATTAAATTGTGTACACATTGTAGTCCTTATAAACAATAATAAAGATAAATTATCCCTGTAAAAAATAAAAATGCCCCTGAAAAACATTTAATTATGTAGACATTGCAGTATTTATAAACAATCATAAGGACAAATAATATAATTTTTAATTTTCTATCATATTGCTCACACTCCAACAGAACAAGTAATGAATAATGTTCTTTTCTTTAATGTGTTTGCTTACTTTGAAATATCTTCCTAGGTACATGATTTTTCACAAAATTTGTTTATTTACATTCCTAGCAGAGATAATTTTAATAAACCCATGCCACTTTTTTGACTTCCCTACAAACAAAAAGGTAAAAAGAATGCATTCTACCGGTTAAAATATTTTTTTATATCCAAATTGGGATCTTCAGGTGGGGTGTGAGCGATAGGATAGCAGATGAAAAAAAAAAAATTATATTATTTGTCTTTATGATTGTTTATAAGGACAGTAATGTCTATACAATTAAATGTAAAAATCTTTCAGAGGTATTTTTATTTTTTACATGGACCAATTTGTCTTTACGATTATTTATAAGGACTGTAATGTCAATCTAGTTAAATGTAAAATTCTTTCAGGGGCAATTTTATCTTTTACGGTGACTAATTTGTCTTTATAATTGTTTATATGGACTGCAATGTGTACACAATTTAATGTAAAAGTCTTTGAGAGGCAAATTTATCTTTTACAGGGACTAATTTGTCTTTATGACTATTTATAGAGACTTCAATGCCTATACAATTATATGTAATGGAATATTCTGGGAATATTTCGTTAAGTTTGAATGGAAATTTAACTCAGGGATGATAATTAGGTTTTTTTGAGTTTTCAAGGACTTGGACGTCTGTCACAATTTTAGTAGGGACGTATATGAGTTTTCTCATATTTACAGGGACTTGGATGTCTTTAACCCAAAATTCAAATCTGATCCGAATTTGTAATTAAAAAAAAATCAGAAATATTGGATATTTGAAGATTTAGAGTGCGGATATGGATATCAGTGTATTCGACCCAAAAAAATATCTGACTTGTATTATAAAAATATATATATATATTTTATTTATTATTTATATTTGTTATCTTGTATAATTAATTATAATCATGATATATTATATTACTATTAAATTTTCTATGTATAACATCTAAAAGAGAATAAACCTTAAAATGTCAATTTTAATTTTCATATTTCTCTAATATCATTTAATTATCTAATTTAATGTTAATATTTAAACATGTTAATTATAAAAAATATATTTATATCCGATCTGTATCCGAAAATTAATATTCGAATTCGATCCGTATCCAATCGATTGACAGGCTTATATGTAACATAATGGATGTACTTATAGGGGGTAGTCAATTAAGATTTTCATGGACAAATTGTCCATGTCTATGGATTTGTAAATCTTATATTTTTCATTCAGGACATTGATTCGTGGATAAAAAGTCCAGTGTTATTCAATTGAGACATTATCTCGTGGATAAAAAGTCCAGCGTTATTCGATTGAGACATTATTTCGTGGACAAAAAGTCCAGTGTTATTCGATTGAGACATTATCTCGTGGATAAAAAGTCCAGCGTTATTCGATTGAGACATTATTTCGTGGACAAAAAGTCCAGTGTTATTCGATTGAGACATTATTTCATGGACAAAAAGTCCAGTGTTATTCGATTGAGACATTATTTCATGGACATAAAATCCAGTGTTATTCGATAGAGACATTATTTCGTGGACAAAAAGTCCAGTGTTATTCGATAGATACATTATTCCGTGGACAAAAAGTCCAGCGTTATTCAATTGAGACTCTTCATAGTAGACATTTTGTCCTGTGTTATTCAATTTAAACAGGATTTGTGAAGACTTTCATAAGTGAGGGATTTTTGTGGACTTTTGTGGACTTTAGAAAGAGAAATACAAAGGAAAAAGTCATTTCGGAATCCCACCAAAATGAGTGGGATTCTCATGGACTTTTATTCTAGTATTGTGAATATTTCTTTTTTGTTCTTTTAACAAAACTTTTTTTATAATTTTTATCTTATGCCTTTCATATTTTTACTCACATTTTTTTTCTTTATTTATCATCTTTTTTTCTTGAATGTCCATTTGTATGAAATATTGCTATCACCTCATATGTTTACTGAATATATGAGAATGACAGATTTGCTTGTGTTGCAATCATGCATATTTTTTTTATAATGTTCAGACATATATAAAAATAAAATTAGGCATATGTGTATATATATGATTAAATATACCGATTGTTTTTATTTCATTTTTTTATTTAAAGTAATATAATGACTACTTTTATTTTTTATTTTAAGTAATATAATTTATTATTTTATTTCATTAAATTTGAAGAGATGTAATATATATATTTCCATATTTGTTATTGTCTTCCTAATTAAAAACTCATCCATCCCCTTTATAAAAGCTTATGAAATTCTCTCTATAACAGAAAAAAGGTTAGTTCATTGTGGATTTTTCTCAATATAAGATATTTTTTTCTCTGTTTTTTTATATTTTAGATTGATTGTTTTTAATGAAGAAGAATTTTTTTATGAATGTAAATATATATGAAATATTGATATCGACTCATATATATAGCTAAACGTATGTGAGATGACCATGCCATCAATATTCATGGTGAATTAATGTAATATTATCTAGTTAAAAATAATTTTTATTAATATTTATTATATTAAATTATATTTTATGTTGGGTATGATGAGTTTTTTATTTTTTATTTAAAATTTCAAAAACATTATTGTGTTTATTAATAGAAATCCATATGTAAAAAGAGTCAATATGTTAATGTTTGTTAAAGTCTGTGAAAGTCTATAAAAGTCCATGAGAATGATTTATGAAAGTCTGTAAATGTCTGTGAAAGTCTGTGAAAGTCCAGGAGAGTGATTTGAGAAAGTTTATAAATGTTTGTGAAAGTCTATGAAAGTCCATAAGAGTCAATATGTGAAAGTCTGCCAATGTCCATGAAAGTCTGTGAAAGTTCATGAAAGTCAATATGTGAAAGTCTGCAAAAGTCTGCAAAAGTCTGTGAAAGTCCATGTGAGTCAATCTACGAAAGTCTGCAAAAGTCTACGAAAGTCTACAAAAGTATGTGAAAGTCTCCAAAGTCTATAAAAGTCCATCACTTAAACAATGTCCACAGAAATTTATCAAAGTCCATATTGACTACCCCTCTATTAATTTTTCCAACAATGTATCTATAGAAAAAAAATTCAGAAAATGTGTAATTTTTTTAACTTTTTTTTAATAAAATGGTTACATACCATTTATTTTTTTATTTGAAAATTGATGAAATGCATATTTATTATATAAAAAAATAATGCAGTCAGGATTGCATGTGAGCTCCACATTGGACTATCCTTGATATATCAAACTAATGACGATGTTAAGATCTAAAAGCTCTATTAAAAGCTTCCAGGCGAAGTAATCCAATCAAAAGAACAAAATTTTGAAAAGTCCAACAAGTTATTTATTTGTTTTTAAAGCATTATAGAACATGATTGCCAGTTCAAGAGATGAAGGGGTACTTTGTATAGTTGGTAATAGACTAATAGCGAGATCACAGTAGTGGAGAACGATAGGAATAACATAAGGAGCCGTTTGAGTAGAAGCATAACAAGAGTGGAATATTTGGAATAGAGTGGATTAAATTAAACTAGAATAAAAAGATATAGTAATACCATTCCGGAATTTTATTATTCCAGCCAAGTGTAAAAATGGGCCCCTAGGTTTTGTCATCATTTTCATTGAGAAAATATTAGACTTAATCATTTTTATAGTTTAAAATTTAGATCATGCATGTGAACTTTTTTTAAATAATAAAAATTATCTAATGAGTTATATGCTTTAATAAAAATGCATATTATTCTATTTCGAGTAGAATAAACTTATTTTTGATAAATGTGAGAAAAAATTTAACGAGGTATATATATGCATAATCTAACGATGCACATGTTTTATTAGATTTCTAGCAAGATATATAGGACTGCATTTAGACTGTAAAAAATAATTGAGTGTAACAGCGCCCTGTTCATTGTTTACCCTTATATAAGTGGGCCCCTAGAACTTGTCATCATTTTTCCATTGTTTACCTTTGTATCAATTTTTTTCTCCATGGAATATAAAGCTAAAAATGTCTTTTTAAAAATTATAATATTTATCCATATTTTTTTTAATCTTTATTCACAATTTATTCACATAATAAAAAAAATTATTATTATATTTTCTAATGAAAATAACAAAAAAAATCAAACAAAAAAATCTAGTGAAATATTTATTTATTATATAATAAACATAAAATTATTTATTCTACTGAAATATATATATATATATATATATATATATATATATATATATATATATATATATATTGTAGAAGCCAAAATCTGTCACACCTTAGGATCCGTTTAAAAGGCTATACCGTCCCGGCCCATCACATTCCGTCATAACACACCACCACCTCAAGTCGGGCAAATAAATAGTCTGGTCGGATGCCCGACCAGATTTGAGTGAATGGGGGCATAGCTTCTGTCCGACTTGAATTAAAAGCACGAAGTCCGCATCGGTGAGATATTAGAAATTCCAAGGATTCCCTTACACAATGGCTGTAACAAACTGTCAAAAAATAGATCCCACGTGTCGATCGATTCAAGAGCCACGTGGAAGATTCCAACCCATGATATGCTCACACCTCCATGGAAATAAGCACACCCCTCCCATTATAAATAGAAGGGTATCCCCTTCACAAAAGGGGGGATGGAGGAGGGGCAGAGGGAAAGAGACTCATTCCTCTTCCCATAAAAAATGAAGAGAACCCTAGACCCAAGCTTTAAATATCATTTCAATGGAGATTGGGCTTTATCATCGTAGATTCTCACAAAAAAGGAACTACATGTGGCTTGATCACTCAAAAAGGGTACGTAGACAGCTTGATTTACATCAGGTTTAGTCCAGACAAACATCCACCAAATCGGTCCATCGTTGTCGCCTCTTCTACTGTCGCCGTCCCTTCGCGGATCTACCCAAACCAAGTCCGGATCGTCATAGAGTCCGGCCCATCCAAGGAGGAGGACATTTCGACCTCCCACAAATGGCGTCGTATGTGGGACTTAGGACAAAAAGTCATTTTCCCAAACAAGATCTAGCAGAGATGACGAAGATGAAGAGTGACATCGATGGATCTAGCTTGAATGATGAAGCGATGCTGGTGGCAAGATCTCCTTCAATGTCTCTAGTCGCGAATCCCTAGCAAATCCATGAGAAAGTACGCACTGAGGAGAATCCGTCCAACATAGCTCAAGAAGGCCACCACAATGTCCTTGACGAAGAAGAAGAAATAACCTCGGAGAGTGAACGATGGTAAGTTGGCGGAGGTCACCTCGGCTTCTTCTTCTTCCTATTTCCATGGACGGGAGCCTCGGAGGATAAACGTCGACAAGTCGGCGGAGGACACATTGGCTTCCTCTTCTACCTCTTTCCATGGACTAGAGCCTCGGAGGATGAATGTTGGCAAGTCGGTGGAGGTCACCTCGGCTTCCTCTTCTTTCTCTTTCCATGGACGGAGACTTCGGAGGACGAACAACGGCAAGTCGGCGGAGGTCATCTCGGCTTCCTCTTCTTCCTCTTTCCATGGACAGGAGCCTTGGAGGATGAACGTCGGCAAGTCGGCGGAGGTCACCTCGGCTTCCTCTTCTTCCTCTTTCCATGGATGGAGACCTCGGAGGACGAACGACGGCAAGTCGGCGGAGGTCACCTCGGCTTCCTCTCTTCCTCTTTCTATGGACGGGAGCTTCGTAGGATGAACGTCGGCAAGTCGGTGGAGGTCACCTCGGCTTCCTCTTCTTCCTCTTTCCATGGACGGAGACTTCGGAGGACGAACGACGGCAAGTCGGCGGAGGTGACCTTGGCTTCCTCTTCTTCCTCTTTCCATGGACGGAGACCTCGGAGGACAAACGACGGGAAGTCGGCGGAGGTCACCTGGGCTTCCTCTTCTTCCTCTTTCCATGAATGGAGACCTCGGAGGACAAACGACGGCAAGTCGGCGGAGGTCACCTCGGCTTCCTCTTCTTTCTTTTTCCATAGACGGAGATCTCGGAGGACGAACGATGGTAAGTCGGCGAAGGTCACCTTGGCTTCCTATTCTTCCTCTTTCCATGAACGGAGACCTCGGAGGGCGAACGACGGCAAGTCGGCGGAGGTCACCTTGGCTTCCTCTTCTTCCTCTTTCCATGAACGGAAACCTCATAAGACGAACGACGGCAAGTCGGCAGAGGTCACCTTTGCTTCCTCTTCCTCTTTTCAGGGGACGAACGACGGCAAGTCGGTGGAGGTCACCTTGGCTTCCTCTTCTTCCTCTTTCCATAGACAGAAACCTCGGAGGACAAGCGGCGGCACGTCGTTGGAGGTCACCTCTGCTTCCTCTTTCCATAGACGGAAGCCTCAGAGAACGAACGTCAGCACGTCGACAGAGGTCAACTCAGCTTCCTCTTCTTCCTCTTTCCATGGACGGAGACCTCGGAGGACTAACAGCGGTATGTCAACGGAGGTCACCTCGGCCCAACAACGACTGCAAGTCGGAGCTCTTGTCGGATCTTACATTTTTTGCACAGACATTGAGCACCGATGAGAGTATTAACTGTCTAACCTTCTCCAAATTCGGGTCAGACTCCTCTTGCTACTCGTCAGCGCTGTCCAAATCCCCCGGAGAGCTCTCGGAGGGAATGGCATATAAAACTGTCCTAGCTCATTGTTTCACATGGCTCGGGGTCATGACGATTTGATAGTCCACCAAAAGCTTATGATGGTTAATAGGATAGTGGAGGAAGCTTTTCAATTCCTTTCCATCATTTCAGAATAAAGAATTACCGATTTATTATAATAAGTCAACTAGGCGTATAAGCACCTCAGAATTAAAGGACGCTTAGTCCTTTCATATACTACTCAAAATGGAGATGAGTTTCTAATGGAGTGAGAGAACCTCTCTTCCTCACATCCATACACTTCTGTTGAGGCCACAAAAGATCATTTTATATGGTCGTCCATGCACGTATATAAATAAAATGATATAACAAGGTTGGTGGATCAATTTAATTGGATGAGATGACGGTTGACCATTCTTCCTACACAAAAATGCACAAGGCGGTGGAAGTGGTACTTATCCACTATGGATAAATGCCAAAATGCCCCCTGGTGAAAGCAATAATACCAGAGAAGGTTGTACACAATCATCTCACACTAACTCACTAAGAGCCCGACCTGATCTCGTCTTTGAGTCCGACAAGACGATCGTCTTCAGCAGAGCCAAAGCGGGGATCGAACATTCCACAGTGGTCACGACATTTTAGTCGAGGGGACCAAACCCGATCACGTTAGACGTGCTAAAACCCGACTTGATCCTGTCTCTGAATCCGACGATGGCGATCGTCTTCAACAGAACCCGATCACGCTAGACGTCCTAAAGCCCGACCAAATCACGTCGGGGGTGAACGTTCTTGCGGTCTGGACGGGCACGATTCAGTCGACCGGGCTGGCTGCAGACACTCGTCGGGTTAAGTTCAACATCATATCAGGGACATCGACGTCGTGCTCCCACGTGAGCGGGCTCGCGGCGCTCCTAAAAGGGGTGCACCTCAGGTGGAGCCCCTCGGCGGTCCGGTCCGCGCTGATGACATCGGCGTACGACGCATATAAGGACGGGCACAAGCCCTTTGACGTCACAACAGACAAGGCCGCGATTTGACCGTAGAAGACTACCTCGACTTCCTCTGCACGTTGAACTACATGACGATCCGCTCATCTACGCTGGGAACGCCACGAACGCCACCCGATCTTGCTAAAATCCTGACTTGCGTCTCCGAATCCAACGACGTTGTTCATCTTCAACGAAACCCGATCACGTTCCCGACATGATCCTGTCTCTGAATCCAACGACGTCGTTCATCTTAAACGGAACCCGACCACGTTCCCGACATGATCCTGTCTCTGAATCCGACAACGATGTTTCACCTTCAACGGAACCCGATCACGCTCCCGACTTGATCCCGTCTTCAAATACGATGATGTTGTTCCTCTTCAACGGAACCCAATCACGTTCCTGACTTGATCCCGTCTCTGAATCCGACGATGTTGTTCATCTTCAACGGAACCCGATCACGTTCCCGACTTGATCCCGTCTCAGAATCCGAGGACGTCGTTCATCTTCAACGGAACCCGATCATGTTAGACGTGCTAAAAGCCGACTTGATCCTGTCTCTGAATCCGATGGCGGCGATCGTCTTCAATGGAACCCGATCAGGCTAGGAGGGTTGAGCAGAAGAGGGTCACATGGAGTCAATGGACCACCCCTTCAGGTCTTCTCAGCGGACCACCACTTCAGGTCATCTCGACCGGCCATCCCTTCGGGTCATCTCAATGGACGGGATACCTTAAGCCGCACCCATTTGCTATGGACTCGAAGTCGCGCGCACAAATAAGTTGTACTCGTCCATATCAGAATAAGAGGTGCGCACCCAAAAGCCGTACCCATCTGTTATGGATTCGAGGTCGCGGGCACAAATAAGTTATACTCGTCCATCTCGGAATAAAAGGTGCGCACCACAAAAGTCATACCCATCTGTTATGGATTCAAGGTCGCGCGTACAAATAAGTCGTACTCATCCATTTCAGAATAAAAGGTGCGCATCCAAAAGCCGTACCCATTTGTTATGGATTCGAGGTCGCGTGCACAAATAAGCCGTACTCTTCCATCTCGAAATAAGAGGTGTGCACCCAAAGCCGTACCCATCTGTTATGGATTCGAGGTTGCGCGCACAAATAAGTCATACTCGTCCATCTCGGAATAAGAGGTGCGCATTACAAAAGTCATACCCATCTGCCATGGACTCGAGGTCGCGCACACAAATAAGCCGTACTCATCCATCTCGGAATAAGAGGTGCACACCCAGAAGCTGCACTCATTTGTTATGGACTCGAGGTCACCGCACAAATAAATCGTACTCGTCCGTCTCGGAATAAGAGGTGCGCACACCCAAAAGCCATACTCATCTGTTATGGATTCGAGGTCGCGCACACAAATAAGCCGTACTCATTCATCTCAAAATAAGAGGTGCGCACCCAAAAGCCGTACCCATCTGTTATGGATTCGAGGTCGCGTGCATAAATAAGTCGTACTCGTCCATCTCGAAATAAGAGGTGCGCACCCAAAAGCCGTACCCATCTGTTATGGATTGAGGTCGCGCGCACAAATAAGCCGTATTCATCCATCTTGAAATAAGAGGTGCGCACCTAAAAGCCGTACCCATCTGTTATGAATTAGAGGTCGTGCACACAAATAAGTCGTACTCGTCTATCTCGGAATAAGAGGTTCGCACCACAAAAGTCGTACCCATGTGTTATGGACTTGAGGTCGCGCACACAAATAAGTCGTACTCATCCATCTCTGAATAAGAGGTGCACACCCAGAAGCCGCACCCATCTGTTATGGACTCGAGGTCGTGCACACAAATAAGTCGTACTCGTCCATCTCGGAATAAGAGGTGCGCACATAAATAAGCCGTACTCATCCATCTTGAAATAAGAGGTGCGCACCCAAAAGCCGTACCCATCTGTTATGTGAGGTTGCACACAAATGGTACTAATCCATCGGAATAAGAGGTGCGCACCCAAAAGCCGTACCCATCTGTTTATGGATTTGATGTCGCGCACACAAATAAGCCGTACTCATCCATCTCAAAATAAGAGGTGCGCACCCAAAAGCCGTACCCATCTATTTTGGATTCGAGGTCGCGCACACAAATAAGCTGTACTCGTTCATCTCAGAAATAAGAGGTGTGCACCCAAAAGCCGTACTCATCTGTTATGGATTCGATGTCACGCACGCAAATAAGTTGTACTAGTCTAACTCGGAATAAGAGGTGACGCACACCTAGCCGCAACGGCAAACAAGACACACTCCAGTGGGACTGACACGAATGAGGTGGCGTATGAGTAAATTGTACTAGTCCATATCGGATTGGGGGCAGACTGTGTCTTCCATTATAAGTCTTCCGAGAAAATCAAGCCTTCTCTCCAGGTCTTTCATTCTAGTCTTCCTAGAAAATCATGTCTTTCTTGACAATTCACCTTTTCAGGTCTACCCTGCCATTCAGGTCAACCCTAACATTCAGGTCTACCCTGTCATTCAGATTAACCCTGCCATTCAGATCAACCGTGTCATTCAGGTCAACCCTGTCATTCAGGTCTACCCTGTAATTCAGGTCTACCCTGTCATTCAGGTCAACCCTGCCATTCAGGTCTACCATGTCAATCATGTCTACCCTGCCATTCAGATCTACCCTGTCGTTCAGGTCAACCCTGCCATTCAGGTCAACCCTGTCATTCAGGTCAACCCTGTCATTCAGGTCAACTCTGCCATTCAGATCTATCCTGTCATTCAGGTCTACCTTGTCATTCACCTTTTTAGGTCTACCATGTCATTCAGGTTAAAGTCAGAAAGGAATAGAAAAGCGTCATTTCGACAAAAGTCAGATGAGGATTTAACATGTAAGATCTCGACATTTGATCTTTTGCTCTCCCGATCTCCAAAAGTCCAAGAGTGTGAAGATTTCGTCCCATCAATAAGAGAACTTCTCTTAAGTCTATTCTTCTGCTCTCTCGGTCCCCGAAAAATCAGAAGAGGGGGCATTTGTAGGAGCCAAAATCTGTCACACCTTAGGATCCATTTAAAAGGCTATATCGCCCCGGCCCATCACATTCCGTCATAACACACTACCACCTTAAGTCGGTCCAATAAACAGTCTGGTCGGACGCCCAACCAGATCTGAGTGAATGGGGGCATAGCTTCTGTCCAACTTGAATAAAGAGCATGAAGTCCGCGTCGGTGAGATATTAGGAATTCCAAGGAATATTCCTTGACACAATGACCGTAACAAACTGTCAAAAAGTAGATCCCACGTGTCGATCGATCCAAGAGCCACGTGGAAGATTCCATCCCATGATATGCTCACACCTCCATGGAAATAGGCACACCCCCTCCCACTACAAATAGAAGGGTATCCCCTTCACAAAAGGAGGGATGGAGGAGGGGCAGAGGGAGAGAGACTCATTCCTCTTCCCATAAAAAATGAAGAGAACCCTAAACCCAAGCTTTAAATCCCATTTCAATGGAGATTGGACTTCATCATCGTAGGTTTTCCTTAAAAAGGAACTACGTGTGGCTTGATCCCTCAAAAAGGGTACGTTGGCAGCCTGATTTATATCAGGTTCAGTCTAGATAAACATCCACAAAATTGGTCCATCGTCGTCGCCTCTTCCACTGTCGTCGTCCCTTCGCGGATCTACCCAAACCAAGCCCAGATCGTCATCGAGTCCGGCCCATCCAAGGAGGAGGACAATTCAATCCCCCCCCCACACACACACATTGTGATTGTATGCGGACGTAAGTATTTCGGTCCACCGTGCGGTTTATGATATGGACCATCCGATTGATGGACATTCGATCGGACGGTCCATTTCAAAAAAAAAGTTAAACAGACACAGTGGTCTCTCTCTCTGTTTCGAAGAGAACCAAAACCACCAAAAACACATAAAACCCTCTGAAACTCCTCCTCACGTGGCATCCCTCCGATGCTCCTCCTCCTCACGCGGCCCGCCTCCGACGCTCCTCCTCCTTACGCCACCCCCTCCGAAACTCCTCCTCACACAGCTCCCCCCTCCGACTCTCTCCTCCTCACGCGCCCACCCCTCCGTAACTCCTCCTCGCGCGGCTCCCCCCTCCTACGCTCCTCCTCCTCACGCCTCCTCCCTCTGATGCTCCTCCTCCTCATGAGGCTCCCCCCTCCAGTACCAAATACCTCCTCAAGCGGCACCCTGTCTCGACCCAATCTTCGTCACCGTCGCCGTGCCGTCTCTGCACCGTCACCGTTCTCCCAAACATTCAGTGTAATAGGAATGACTTTAACTTGCTTTTGTATTCTAATTATTTAGGGTTTTTTTATTTTGATTTGTTCTATTGTTTGATTATTTAGGGTTTTCTTTTGTTTTTGGGTTTGTTTAAAGAGGAGCCCAAATCTGTGGGGATGTGGGTCATATTTGAAACATGAGAAAAATTTAGTCCAATTTTAGCATTGGCTATGAGTATTGTAGAAAATATGTATATAGATATCTATATCTATATATAGATATATCTATATATATATATCTAGAAATATATCTATATATACATAGATATATATGTCCTTATTAAAAGGATTGGTTGTCGAATAAGACAAGGTCGACACTCTTTTGATCATAGCAGATAGGCCCCCGGTTATTTACAGATAGCCCCCCGCATAAATAATATTTATTAGTAGGTCCCTGAAAGCAACAGATCCCCCCAAAATCTGGGTTATTTGCATATCAGCCCCCAGATCCATGATATTGGCGGATTGGTCCCTCCAAAATCCGACAATCTAGGTTATTTCCAAATCAGCCCCCAGATCAATGATATTGGCGAATAGGTCCTTCCAAAATCCAAATCCAATTTGTATTATTGAGGATAAAAATCTTATCTAATTTTTTTTTACCACTAATATAGGTCTCATATATTTATGTGTTATTTTCATATAGGGATTTTAGTTTTCATATTTTTTTGGATGTATTAGTGATGTATGTTTTTATATATAGGGGTATTAGATTATGTATGTATTGCTCATCTACAACGATTTTATTTATTTTCATATAGAAATTTTAGTTTTTATATTCTCAGAAATTTTAGTGATGTATGTTTTTATATATTGTTCACGTATGTATTGCTTATATATTTTTTGTATTGGATGTATTAGTGATGTATGTTTTTATATATTGTTCACGTATGTATTATTTATATATTTTTTGTATATATTGCTCATGTACAGGGATTCCTTTATATTGAAATATAATTTATAAACATTTTCAATAACCTTTCGATTGAAAAGTAATTTATTTTTATTTTGTGGGGAACTCTCAAATTTATCATCCTATGGAGCGCATATTAGAATTCAATTAAGATATAATTATTATTATTTATTTTTCGCTTATTCTTAAATAACTCAGCAACATGCATTACGTATCTACGTAATTAACACGCGCATTAGCGCAAGCATGTAAACTAGTATATATTAAAAAAATTTAAAAAGAAGTGGAAATTACCTAAATGTGTGTTCCCCTATTATATAAATATATATTTGTAAAATATATATACGCTTTTATCCTATATCTTTTTTACTTATATATTTGGCACCTAATATTTCTAGTATATATATATAGTTGAGTGGGGAATCGTCTCACATCTATAAAATGACAACCAGGAGGAGTGTTAGGGCATGCTTGCTTCTATAGTGCATGAACTCATCCTCCGAGATGGAATGAGTGCATCTCCTTTTTTTTCTTGATATTTCAAAGTGGTGAATTCAAATATTCCAAAAAAGCAGCCGGGGCAGACACCCTTGATGGACCAACGACCAGTGGCAACTAAACTGGTCCTTAATTGGTCTCACTTTTCTTTGATTTCAAATCAAATCAAATCAAATCAAAGGATATATAGTTCATTGTCAGCTAACTGCACGTGATGTTAACCAGAGGTCCACTCTATTTCCATTCGGAAAAGCTAGCTTTCTTTATCCGGCATAAAACCTGGCCGGATTTCTAAACTTGGCTCTTCCAGGAATCCCCCTAACTTACTACCTTACGGTAGGTGGGTCTCATCTCACATATATAATTTTTATAATGAAGCATATATATATATATATATATATATATATATATATATATATATATATATATATAGGGAGCTGATTCAGTGCGAGAATGCGGTCGTGCGGGAAGCGATCACGGGCCGTCAATCACGAGTCCATCGCATCGGATGGTCGGGGGCGATTCATCTCGACCGTTGGATGCGATGGACCCGCGATCGAACGATCGACGTCGTTTCCCGCATTCCCGCATTCCCGCACTGAATCACTCGACTATATATATATATATATATATATATATATATATATATATATATATATATATATATATGATGTTTACATATATCGTGTTAATGCAGATTATACGGTGTCTACAGAAATTATTACAGAATTATTCGAGCATAACAACACCATTTTCTAGTTGTTCTCTAATCAATACTCAAATCATTATTCTGTATTAAAGACATTTTCCTTTCTTTTTGTGGAGATCTCCGGTAAGAATTGATACATAAATCCTTCACATGTTACGCATGTCAAATATCTTTTGAAGAAGGACATCAAATTAAAATTTTGTATTGAATTAGACAATGTATGAAATAAACTTAACAACTTCAAACTAAATGACCAATAAATAAAATTGGACAGCCTAATAACAACAATATAAAGTAAAAAACAAACTCTTTAGAGCATTGAATTGAGCTTACTCTTCTTGCATAGAGCTCAGAAAAGCATTATTTTGAACTAACCAATTATGAATTGAGTTGAGCCATTCATGAAATCCACCACTTCAAACAAAAATAATAATGAAATAGAAAAAGCTTCATCCATTTAATAATGAAAAATATACATTTTTTTATATTAAAACATATATATCATTATATGATGTTTATTATTTAAAAAATATAAAGACAGGTATAATTTGTGTTTTGGATTATAAAAATGACTGAACATAACACTTTCCATTTAACAAATAAACGAGGTTCCATGCGTGAGTGCCTCTGTCAGGGCATTTACAAGCCATGATGGATATGACTGGATCCGAGCCCCTTTTTCATATTGTTGGATCACGGTTCAAACAGGGCTGGCTATTATATTGTATATATTATGAGGCCTAAGGCACATGCGGGCATAAAAAATACTTTCGTCCATAGCAAACATGAAATTCAAAGAGGTTTTTCATATAAAGAAGAAATAAAGCGAGAATTTTTTTTTTAAAAAAAAGAATAAATAAAGTGAAAAGAATAAAAGAAAAGAGTGTGAAGAGACACCTTTCTAGGCTTTGCCGTTTCACATTCCTGTTTTTTTATAGTAAAAAAGTCTTTAAATCATTTTTTTGTTATTTTTTAGGTATCATAAAATGTTTTCAATTTTTAATTGGTTAGTTATTTCTTAACCATATCAAAATTACTATTAATTTTTTTTAAAAATAAATGGTTTTTACAATGTGTTAAGTTATTATTGATCAATATTTGGAGTTACTTATAAAAAATAATAATTTTGGAGCCTTTGTTCATTTGAGTGTCTTAGACAATTGTCTAAACTTTCCAAATAAAAGAGCCGACTTGGTTCAAATGTCATTATGACTTGATTAATTTGTCAATACATTAGCTAGCTCGATAGGGGGGGGGGGGGGGGGGGACCTCCTATTCATGTTTTATCCCCTTGTTTTGTTTGTTTATTTTGCTTTTCGTTTTTATTCTATCTATGTTCCATTTAAGGCCGGCCTGATATAGGATAAATTATGCAGATAAGATCATAAAAAATGGTCCACCAAATAATTTCAAATTAATGGTCATGATCTCAGAATCGCACGAAATTTGACATGGTAAAATATATTGAAGAGATCTTCTGGATTAATTGTAATACAACTAACAATTCTTATTTTTTGAAAATTTATTTATTTAGTCCTTTAAATTATAGAATTTTCTATTTTTAGTAAGTTTTATATTTCTGATATCTCAATCATAACAGATCGGAATTGATTTCTATCAATTACTATAATCATTTAGGATCTCATAAAATCTGAAAAATTAGTTTTTGGATTTTACTATTTTTAGTAAAAAAATTTATTTTATGCTATTAGTATAAATAGCAGACTTGTAATTTAGGGTTGACAGTTTATTATCAATAATATTTTAAATTTTTCTCTGTTTTGGGGTTTCTTCTTTGTGGATTCAAGAATTCCTTGTGGATTCAAGGTATGTATGAGATCTCAACGCTGGTTGGATCTTTCTATCTAGTTTTTCAGTACGTTAGGTGGTATCAGAGTGAGAATTTGCCTTGTTGTGATGGCAAATAACGGAGGGGGAGACGACCAATCTAATGACGCTGGTCGTGGATTGGAGGACCTGCGGAAAGCGTTCGAGGAAAACCGCAATCAGATGTGAGAGATCCACGAGATGATTGTTGGCCTGAACCTCAACGCCAACAACAGGCATCCTAAAGGTGGTAGGATACGCGCTGAGAGATTTGTCCAAGGCCGACCTATTGCTCAGAACATCGTTCGACGTTCCACTCATTATCAATTTGATGATGAGGAAGATTCGGATGATGATAATGATGGACGTCATGGATATCAACGGGGGAGGCAGCGTATGAAATAAAATGATAACCGATTGAAGGCGGATATTTAGTATTTCAATGGTAATATGCAGATCGAGGATTTCTTTGATTGGATCTCAAAGATCGAGCGATTCTTTGAAATGATAGAGATTCTAGTGGAGAAGATGGTCAAATTGGTGGCATTTCGATTAAAAAGTGGTGCCGCCGCTTGGTGGGACCAACTTCAGAGAACCCGACAACGGCGAGGAAGGGTACTAGTTCGTACGTGGAGGAAGATGAAATAACTCCTCATGGATCAATTTCTACCATTAAATTATGAACGATATGTGCCCCTATTGTATCAAAATTGTCGCCAAGCCTCAATGGTGGAATCACAATTAGAGAGATCAAGCGTGTAGATTATGGTTGATGGATCAATGGAGGCGACCAAAGAAAGTCCTTCAAAAATTCAGAAGAGTCTGAAGATGGAACCCTATGATCAACATCTGGTTGAATCAGATATTGATGAGGACAATAGTAACAACACAACTGACGGCGATGATATATATGATGGTACTGAATTCGCAAACGAAGAAGGAGTGCGGGTCAACTTCATCGTTGAACCAGAGATCGATGAGGACATGAGCTATAAAGAAGTAGATGGTGTTGTTTTATCTGGTGATTCTGAAAATATTATTGGAGGAGAACAAGAGGAGTTGTTTTTATGGTCCTTAACGATGATCCTCAAGATGGAAGAGCCCCTACAGAAGCTCGTGTTGCAGGATATGTGCACCATCAACAAGAGTGTTTTCGATGTCATCATCAACAATGAAAATGTTGAAGATTTTGCGACTACTAAAATGGTGAAGAAGTTTGGGCTACAAATCGAGATGCATTCAATTTTCTACATTATCGATTTTATTGAGAAAAAATTTGAAGTAAAAAACACCTCTTCTCTTACCAAAAGTGAAATACAAGGAAAAGAAGAGCAGAAGAACTCGAGGACGAGTTCTTTTGAAGAGAGGAGTTTGATGTAGGATAGATTATGCATATATGACCATAAAAATGATCCACCAAATAAATTCAAATCAATGGTCATGATCTTGGAATTGCACGAAATTTGACATAGTGAAATATATTCAGGAGATCTTCTGGATTAGTTGTTATACAACTAACAATTCTTATATTTTTAAAATTTATTTATTTAGGCCTTTAAATTAGAGATTTTATTATTTTTAGTAAGTTTTAGATTTATGATATCTCAATTATAACATATCGGAATTGATTTCTATCAATTACTATGATCATTTAGGATCTCATAGAATCTGAAAAATTAGTTTTTGGTTTTACTATTTTTAGTAAAATAAATTTATTTTATGCTGTTAGTACAAATAGCATACTTGTAATTTATGGTTGACAGTTTATTATCAATAATATTTTGAATTTTCATCTGTTTTGGAGTTTCTTTCTTGTGGATTCAAGGATTCCTTGTGGATTCAAGGTATTTATGAGATCTTAATGCTGGTTAGATATTTCTATCTAGTTTTTCGCTGCGTTACGGCCATAGGCAGAGGCGACCAACGCAGTTGTCTAAGGCCCTCTTCTCAAAAAAAGCTTCAAAATCTGGGATATGTTGTTTTTGTGTATTAAGCATTTTGATATAAACTTAATTTTTTAAAAATTAAACATATTCATTCATCTACTTAATTTTTTAAAATTATTTAAAATCTTATCCATAATTTTTTTATTTCTATTTTATAGAATTTATTTATCTGTTTATAAAAAAAATAATTTTTTTAACAACAAGTCCCTTTATTTAAGGATTTTTTATTCCTTTTCTGAAAATAATTTTTATTCTTTTTGAAAGATAATTTTTTTTATTATTGATTTTTTATTAGTCATTTTTGTTTTAATATTGTAGAAAAAAATTACCTTCAATTTTTTTTATATAATGTAAATGCATTGGGACCTTATTTTATAAGTTGGTATAGAGTCCTATCTAAATTCATTAATCTCAAGGCCGGCGCTGGTTCCATTCAGACATTTATGTTATTCGATCTAGATAACCGGCATAGCAGGGTCAACATTATCCTAAAAAAATTCCATTAGTTAGCTCCACCCAAACTTTTCCAAGGGCTTAGTTATTGTATCATAGGACTAAGTCTAGCATGGCAAAATATTGCAATTGGACCTTGACTCCTTGAGACATGTTCCAGTTTAAAATCAATTGTCAAATATATATTACTTTGACACGATAATATATTTTTATTTATTTATTTATTTTAAAAGTTCAGTCTGCACATAATTTGATTTTTTATTTATTTATTTGCTTTGTTAATGAAGTACATTCTTTTATATATATATATATATATATATATATATATATATATATATATATATATATAGGGACGTGATTACGTGCGGCGAACGGCAGGTGTGACAGCGATCACGGGCCGTCGATCACGGGTCCATTGCATCGACGGTCGGGTGCGATTCACGTCGACCGTTGGATGCGATGGACCCGCGATCAGATGACCCACGTCGCGGCCGCACCTGCCGTTCGCCGTACCTAATCATTTTCATATATATATATATGAAGTGAATGCATATGTTTAAGCTTTTAATTCCAAACATTTGTTTGTGTTTTTAAAAATCAACAAAATAGTTTATATGAAAGACTTGTTAAGAATAACTCATTTCCACAATCAACCATTTTAATCAATTTATAGAACAAGCTATTTTCTAAAATTGATCCCATATAGGACATCGGAGAGCTCATTTTAAAGGGGGGCGGTTATTTCAACCCCTCTAGTTATGCAGTCAAACCCATTTAAAAATGCATAATATGGTTCTAAAAATAGAGCACCCCACCCCTCCATCGTCTTCATCTACGACGGCCAAGAGGAGGGCGGTTTTTGTTCGTCGAATTAGATGAATAATCAGAACCGTCCATCCACGCCGTTCTCGACTAGGTTCGTGCACATCGAGATCCCCGTCCACACCTTGGGATTCGAGAAGAAGGGGGGAGCCGGCGGAGGACGCATTCTCCAGGCGCGACGGGGGCCTCCTCGGCATCGTCGCGCCTCCGGATTGGAGTCACTCCGTTGGCCTTTGTGACCACTCGCGCCACGACAGAGTCGTGGCGGCTTGTCGAGCATGCTGAATACACGATGATGCTTCACCTACTCTCGAGTTTGATATCGGTCGACGAACAAGAGCCTCCGAGGATTGGAGGGGGAGATGGAGGAGGTGCAGTGGAAGCGGCAGATGACGGCACAGAGGTGACGGGGGTGCAGTGGCCGTCGGAGATGGCATAAGTACTGCAGTGGAAGCGGTAGATGATGACATAGGGGGATGACGAGGAACGATGTGACGATGGGGGAGTTGGATAGGGGGGTCGGGACTCTGGAGAAGGTGAAGAGGAGATAAAGAGGGTGGGGTTGTCAGGAATATAATAATATATATGTTTGGGGGTGGGTTAGGAAAAAGTAAAAATCTGATGGGGCGGGATAGAAAAGAGGGTGGGGTGAGTATCTTGAGGATTTTTTTAACCGCCCCCATTTAAAAGCATGTTCAAATTAGGCCTGTCAACGGGTCGGGTCTGGGTGGACCCGGACCCGACCCGTGGCAAGACCCGACGGGTCCGGGTCCAATCTAGGACCCAGCGGGTCCGGGAAAATGTGGACCCGGATCCGGACCTGTCGGGTCTGGGTCGGGTCCGACCCGACCCGGATGGTTGGCAAAAAAAAAAAAAAGAGGAAGAACTCATGTATTTGTTTGCCTTATCATTCTATTTAAAATTTTTTGTAATAAAACATTATTATTAATGAAACTATGTTTGAACATAATTTTATACAATTCAAAAGAAGTAAATGAATTATTAAACAATATCTAAATCAATAACCACTAAACATAACTAATTATACAAACATTCAAAACAATAAACACTAACATATTAACTAAAATAATAAACATAAATCAAGCAACAAACTAATTAATTATACAAATTCAAAAGCTAATAAGTTAATTGTCCAAAACAAACCGATGACAATACATTACTAAATTTATTGCATATTAAACAATCAAGTTTTTGCAAGTTGCAACATCAACACAATGAAAAAAATGTTATGATTATGATTATGATTTATGAACTTATGGATACAAACATAAGTTAAGTAAAAAATAAAATTATGTATCAACTAATACTAATAGTTTTATAATATATGAGCATATATTAATAAAACAATCGGGTCTCAAGTCCAACGGGTCGAGGCGGGGTGGACCCGGACCCGACCCGTTTGTTTGTTCGGGTCTGCCGGGTCGGGTCCAACTCGGGTCGGGTCTAAATCAGATCGGGTATATTACACGTATAATCAGGTCTGGGTCGGGTCGGGTCTGGGTCTAGACCCGACCCATTGACAGACCTAGTTCAAATTGTGTACATTAACACCAAACTTTTTTTTTTCAATACAAACTTATTAACTACTATATTAAGTACAAAAGAGCACAAATACATGAATTGAAGTTAATATATGCTCTAAAACATGAAAGATATGAGTTTTACATTTTTCTATTAACAAGGGACTTGATGTTGCAGGGTCTTAATTTTCTATTGGGCTTTAGCCAGCAATACGGATTTGGGCTTCTCTTGGGGTGGATGATCAGAGTGTTGTTACACTTAATTTTTTTTCAGTCTAAAATACAGTTCTATATATCACATTAGAAATCAAGTGAAGCATATACCTCGTTACATGTTGTATATACCTCATTATTTTTTTTACATATATTAAAAATGGGTTCATGCAACTCGAAAGTCGAAATAGAGCGATATGTAATTTTTATGAAAATGTATACCTCATTAGATGATATTTATTATTTAAAAATAAATAAAAATTTTATGTCTGAGTTTTAATTGATAAATGCGACTGAGTCTAACATTTTTCGATTAAAAAAGTAAGGCCTTTGAACCTGGCCCATCACACTGATACTTTCAGTTGGATTGAACAAAAGCCTTCAGTTCAGGCTTCCATTATTTGCAAGGTTACTATACCGTTTACCAGGATAGATATATTATCACTCAAAACACTTCTATTATATATTATATAGAAACCACGTAATTTAAGGTAATATATGAAATCAACTAAGCAATACACACAATCTACTGTCAGTCTATACATATGAAAAATGCAGTAATTTATGCTTTCAGTTTATTCAAATATTTCATAAATTTATAAAAGTATGTAATTCATTATATAAATACATTAAAAAAAAATCAAATTGTGGCGCAGTTGCATAGTCTGCAAATATGAACACATAAATGACTAGATATATATATAATATTTTTCCAGAATGTAATGACCAATAAAAAATGGGTAATTTTCATGACATGTCATCGAAAATCTCCGGCCAATGTGGGATCGAAAGGTATACAAACACTAACCTCACAAACTTATCGTTTAGCTTGCAAGACTGTTTCGACCAATCCAATAGCTTTCGAGGAGTCATTTGTTTGTAAGATTCAGTGAAAACTACAGCATTCTGCAACCAACCACAAGTACCTCATGTGGTCCTATTCACTTGTACAAGATATATTTATATATACTGCATTTTATACTTTGGGATAACGTTGGCCGGTCACCCAATCCACTCATGTATTTTTAGTGGTCTTGGAATTAAAGATTTACTATGTTTTACGTGATTGTGGGGGGAGCACGATATATAAATATCCGAAAGCGATTCTGTGATGGTTAAATAAAACATATAGATAATATTTATATGGAACACATTTTTCTCTCCTCCAATTCGGTTTGAAATATATAGTTCAATTAATTGTTTGTTCATCAGATGATGAACAGTCGATTCTCATTGGCGCATTCTTCATTAGTACCTCACAAGCTCTTAATGAGCTAGTTTTTATTTATTTATTTATTTTGTTTTTATTTTTATTCGATGGGCACATGTATTTCATTTAGACCAAGTAAAAGAAAAGGCGATGAGAATACAAATCAAGATGTCACCACTATCCCAGTAGCCTTTAAAAACTTAACGCACGCTTCAACTAAAAAAAAGTTATATTGGCAGTTCTATTTCACTTTGCTCACTTGAAGAACATCACTAGAATTGTTTCAATATTATTAATAATGGGATTATCAATTCAAAAAAATAAGTCAGAGGAATACAAAAGATGTCTAGTTTTATAAGTTCAATCTCGGAAATCCCCTTGTTTTAAGCATTGTTTTAATATTATTAATAATGGGGATTATTAACTAAAAACAAAAGACAGGAGAATGCAAAAGATGTCTCGTTTTATAAGTCAAATATTGGAAATCCCCATGTTTTAAAAATGAAAGTGTTAGTAGATTCATTGAATAATTCATTAATTTAAAGTGTTACCCTAGAAAGTACACTATTACTAAAACTTAAAGTTGACCAATTGGCCGTGATTAATTTAATTTATCTCTAGCTTACATAGATCACGTAAACCTAAAATGAGATCAAATGTAGTATATTAGCGATCCCCAATACTTTAGATCAAACGACATTCTATATACAATTCATAAAGAAAATTAGAAAAGGGAGACACATATGTTAACATTAACACTAATCGATAACGCAGCGAAAAACGAAACAAAGATCCAACAAGCGTTGAGATCGTTCAACAAACTCACAATTCTCAAAAGAAAAATAAAACTAAAAAATATATTAATCAATAATCAAAAGTTGAAAACCATAGATCAAGTCTCCTTTTTATACTAATAAAAAAATGACTAAAACTAGTAAAAACAGAAGTTTGTTGTAATTAAATCTAGGGGATTCTAGAAAATAATGGGAATTGATAGAAATCAAATCCAAGTTGTTTGATAAAAATATTCAAAATCTAAAAAGTTATTAAAAATAGCAAAAATGCCATTTTGAGAGCCTAAAAATAGAAAAAAATTTAAAAATACGCGCGTGTTGTGGCATGACGACAACTTTTGAAGATCTCCTCGATACCCAGCTCTAGTAAAAATTTCAAACAATTCTGAATTCGGGACGCCTTTCATTTCTACTAGCCGATTTTTTTTATAAATATTTAAAAATCTCAAAGTAGACATTTTCAGATTTATCGCTCTAGAAACACGTCAATCACCTGTTTTACATCAACTGAACAAAGCTATTAAAACAAAAGAACACGTCACCGAAGGTGGATTCCCTCTTCCAACATAAAGGTTGATGGAGACTATAATAATAATAATTACTATATTATTATTATTTGGAAATAATTGCCTATGTTATCTGCCAATGGAAGTGGAGTTCCACATAGGCCTACACCAATGGGAGTGGGATCAAATAAACATTTCAATCACCCTTTAATAAGCGTTTCAAATAATAAACATTTCACCCAAACTTATGAGGGGAATTAGTTTTTTTTTTTTGGGTGTATTATGAGGAGAATAGTTGACCTTTTCAGTTCTACGGGACAAAGTGAGTGTGCCCCTCTAAAATCTAATAGGTTCATCTGAATTTTTTTTTTCTATTCTAAGTGACATATACACTGATGTAACTGTACCATTAAAATGTGAAAAAAATTGAGAGTCTACTGCCATCCATGTGATTATTGTATTCCTTCTGCGTGTTGATACACTGAATACCATTTGCAACTCTATCTACAGTTCGGAGGTAATTCATTGGTGAATTATATGATTCACTGATGAAACATACACTACATTAAAATAATATATATATTCTACTAAAACAATATTTAACTCTTATTTTTTACTTTACAAAGTGTGTGCGTTGTTATATAAGTCTTGAGTCATGAAAATTCATTTATCATTTACATATTTTTTCATAAAAAGAAATATACACTAATAATTAAAAACATAATTAAAATAATGATCAAAGATATTTATCAGTTGTGTCTTTTTTATTAATGAAGAAAAATGAGTTTTAAAAGAGTAGCTTTCTTTGGGAAATGAAGGCCTGAACATTGCCGCCCCCCAACCCAACAAAAACACACACACCGGCCTTGTTCAGGCCTTTTAGAAAGCAATATTAACGCGTATGGATCAAATCTCGAGGGTTTTGGATTATTAATAATCAGTTATAGATTTCATGAGGCTTGTTAAGGGAGCCCCACGTGAACATCACACATGCATCTCCCGAACCATGTTTGGCGTTTTATGATACTAGACTAGACAGTCGTCATCAATTGATATTTATATACATATACATCATATGTAGTTATTTAAGTATCAAATTCCAATAGGGGCATCAATTCCTTTTATCAAAAGGCTAAAGTACGGTAAGTTTATAGGTTTCTTTTGTGTCAACACCAAAAGTGCTAAACTTTAATTTAATTTGATGCAGAGGTTAAACCACTTTGTCCAATGAGATCTAAAATGAGATTACAAAAAGTTAATAAAATACAACAAACGTGCAACAAGTTTTTTTTTTGTCCCCCATTTGAAACGTTGAAAAGAGAGGTTGAGGCCAGGCGTACGTGGTTTCTCATTATTTTGTAAATTAAAAAGTACACCATCAATACTATTATTCATGATATATGTACAGATCACAATTCACAATTACATTAATGGCCATAGATGCAACATTAAATTACGGTCATAATTAACATCAATATATTTTCTGTCATGTATAGTTGTCAATGTGAATCATTTGAAATTTTATTGATCCTCCCGCCGCTCTAACTCCATGAGACGTTGAGGACCAGTCTTTCGATTTTTATTTTACACATCTAATTTTTTTCATTGCCCCTCAAGATGAATGATGTATAAGAGCAGCTCCAATGGAGCTTCAAAACGAAGATTTGAAGATTGAATTTGTGGGTCTAGCTCCAATGAATCTTTATTTTGAAAACTTCATATTTGGAGATTCAATTTTGAGTCTCCAAATGTCAAATCACCATGTAAAAATACCTTGAATAGTTAAATACTCTCAACATCTTTTGTATAAATGACATTTAATTCCTATGCTATTACAAATCCTCAATTATCATTTGTATCTAATAAAAAGTTAGAATTAATGATCAAATATGTATTAATTTTTGCACAAATTTTTATTAAAAGTTTAAAGGGAAAATGACTACAAAAATCTTCTAAAAGTTAAAAATACCAAAATCAACCATTTTTTAAAATTATACTTAAAAAATCTCATTTCACAATTTTGAAAACACAAAAGACTAATTTATCCTTATATAATTAGATCTTTAACATCCCCCTTTAACCCTTGTTAAGTTATTCCACATAAAAAATATATATTTCCTACAAAACAACACTCTTTATGAGACTATGACCTAAATCAATCCTCTTAGAGGTTATGTTATTATATATCATATTTGTGTGTTTCTTATATATATCTTACATAATGTTGTTTATTATTTTTTATTATGTATAATATAATCATAAGATGTAATTTAAATCAGTGTTGAGCCCCAATGCAGGAGATGATATTTTAATATTCTAAATCCTTATTACATTTTTTTTGCTTGGTTATTACATATTTTAAGAGCGTCATTAGTACATATTCATTTTTTTTAAAGAAGCATCAACATTTAATAGAGTTCATCATAAAAAAATCAAATTATATTGCACATATCTCACAAAATCTACATAATCACAAATAATCTAGAATAAAAAAATTGCATGAGAATATGAGAAATACATTAACAAAATTAAGATGATGAAATATTTTAACAAAATTAAGAGATATGAAATATGTTAATGATCTAATTACATATGGATATGTTAGTCTTTTGTGTTTTCAAAATTGTGAAATGAGACTTTTTAAAGTATAATTTTAAAAAGTGATTGATTTTGACATTTTTAACTCTTATGAGACTTTTTTAGTCATTTTATCAAGTTTAAAAGCAATGTTTTAAAATGGAATCATTTATTGACAAAAAAAAAATGAATAGTTTAAGAGTCACTAGTTCAATCATTAGGTTAACTAGATCTGAACGAGGCATATGCCTCATTGAAGTAGATATATGCTTTGTTAAACAATGTATATGTTTCACTATATTTCTAATAAGGTATATAAGACTGTATTTTAAACTGTAAAAAAACTGAGTGTAACAACGCCCGGAAGGAAAAGTTCAATTGGTTGGGATATATTGATGAATATAGGTTTGATAACAAATTGGATATTTGGACATAAATTTCACTAAACAATCAAGATAAAAGAAACGAAGGGTAGATTGTGTATTTTACGATCTAAATTATTGATTTGAAGATCCATATAAGAAAATTTAAAAACCCACAATTGGAGTTGATGGATCTTCAAAAACAAAATCTTCAAATTGAAGAGTGAAGAGCCCATTGGAGTTCAAGGGTTTTCAAAAGTCTAAAATCTTCGATGGGAGTATTCAAAATGAAAACCTCCATTAGAGATGCTCTAAATGATAAAAAAAAATGAAGGGTTAAAGACATCCAAGTCCTTGTAAACATAGACAATCCCATATAAATCCTTATCAAAGTTGGAGCAGATGTACAAGTCCTTGAAAATTCACAAAAATCCATATACATCCCTGGTTATGAACAAAAATTAATACTAACCCAACCTACTCTACTTAACTTTAACCTATAACTATTGAAATGATTAAATTATCTTTAAATTTTTAATCATTTTCAATCAAATACCTTGATGGAAATGAAGAAACATAAAAATCTTACAAGGACAATATGATTTTTGCATGTACTAATTTATTTTTATGATTATAATATCTAAACAATTACATAGTGATAAAATGTTCTGTCAAATTTGAATAAAATTTTAACCCGAAGATAATAATTAGGTTTTTGTGAGTTTTTTAAGAATTCATGTGTCTGCCCTAACTTTCACAGGAACTTACATGAGATTATTCATGTTTGCAGGGATTCAGATCATGTCTTTTAACTCAAAAATGAAATTCCAAGATAGCTAGTTACCCTATGTTTGATAGTATATTAAAAAATTAGAATAAATAGATTGAAAATCTACACCTTGTATACTATCATTTGTATATCATGCATGTAGCCATGTAAATGACATGGGGTCAAAAAGCCAAGATGGGTTGTCCATGGAGGGGCCAGAAACATATACGCAAATGTAGTCAATTAAAATAGACCAATAAAATGATTAAAATCATCCTTGAAGAGGAAATTTCACAACGTAACGTAAAAGATAATGTATATATAATATATTAAAAATTATATACCAGTAGAATTTGAACGGCACAGAGAAAATCAACCCTGTCATAACCCCATCAATTATTATTCTACGGTTGTAGTTTTGCCAGATTTTCATTATAAAAAACAATATGTATCTGTTTAAATATTATATTATTTTCAAATAACTGTTGAAAACAACCACGAAAATCATCAGTGACCGAACCCGGCCAATACGAGTGGGTGGTCTGGTTCGGTCACTGACTCCCACCACAGCAACATCCAACCCAACCCCTTCAATCAACACAGTCCAATCAGAGGGAGTGGTTCGCTGTTCCGGTGGATCTTTTAATCTTACCAATTGTAATACGACACGTGTACGAATAAAAAGAAAAGAAAAGAAAGGGTTCGTAAAACGAAACGATGCGACGTAAAAGAAGAACCGTCCGATCTCTCTCTCTCAATTTAAAGCCCGTATCATGTGATGGCACCTTCCTCGAGAGCTACATCGTAACTAATATTTAGGTGGTCCATCCGATCATATCATCAGACGTTTATGTAAAAACATGTTGTTATTCGTGATATTCCGTAAAAAATAACATTTGTTCGTTAACCGAGAGTCTCGGAATTCCCAATCTGCCCCGCTTTCCAACTTAAACTTCTCTTCTCCCTGTATAAAATGCGAACGACAGAGAGGGAAAACAGGGGGATATATATATATAGACACATTATAGATAAGAAAGCAATACAGAGAGAGAGAGAGAGAGAGAGGTTATAAAGTAAAAAGAGGAGAGACGACCCTCTCTCTCATTTTCTAAAAGAACTCTCTCTGTTTCTTTCTTTCTTTATTTTCTCTGTCTCCGAATCCTTCATCGAAGGGCCTCGGATTTGGAGACAGAGACTGTCTCTCTCGTTAGATATGGGGATGTACGAGCTCATCAAGGGAGAGGACAACGGGATGCCGGATCCCAACAAGAACTCCATCTCTATCGAAGACGGTTTCACCGACAAAGATCTCCGCTCGACGACCGTCGCCAAAGATGAGACCGTCGCCGAAGTTCTGTCTCCGCCTTGTAAACAGAGGCTCGTCTCCCTCGACGTCTTCCGCGGAATCACCGTGGCCGTACGTTTCCTTTCTCAGAAACTTTATTTTTATTATTCTGAGTGATATTTGATTTTATTCTTTATTTAAGTTTTAAGCATTTTTTAATTATTATTATTATTATATATGCATTGTGAAAGATTGGATCTGTCATTTTTTTAAATTTATTTTGTCATTAATGGTTTTTATACGCTTTTATTAAGATGGTTTTATTCCGCCATCAAAATAATTCTTTTTTTTTTCTTTTATTGTGCACTGGTATTGAATGTGGTCTGCTGTCATGGTGGTATTATATTTTGAATGAATGAATGCTATATTTTTTAATGAGGATATGTATTTCTATATATTTTTTTGTAGGTATGTTTTTGGGCTGACATTAATGGATTTAACTTAATGAGATGAATTATAATAATGACTTTCCAGGCATCAAAAGAATAAAAAAATGGTCTTTCTTTTTATAAATTTTACACGGGAGATTTTCTCTCACGCTTTCTAAAATAAGGTTTATCTTGATCCGCACGTACAATATACATTCGTGTATACCCTAAGTCAGTTTTTATTGCAAAACTGACCGGATTAGTCCTGTCATAAAAATAAAATCTTCGGTTAGTTTATCTGTTATTATGCCCGTGTTTTTTTTTTATCTTTCCTTGGTTGTGATTTCTAGTTGGGTCGCTCATGCGGGGTTTTGACACAACTTCTTGACAAAGTCATATAGATTTGGACTTTGCGTCTCTTACAGTCTCTGTGTGGTTGTCACGTGTCAACAGTCCCCAGTGAGAGGAGATTGTTGTAAATTTGTTTTGAGAGGGGAATTTTCCAATCCTACTACACCCAGGTGAAGCTACCTCTTTGTCTTTCTTTAGAAGAGTGAACGCATGATAAAGGAGTGGCTTTAAAACTACGGCTAAAACCTTTAATTACTTTAAGGTTCACCACCCCTTATCTTTTAAAAGGTGTGGGTAGTGACAAAGATGGTTAGCCAGCATCTTGCCTTATTTTTGTTCGATGTCGAGTTTGGACAGTTGTCTGCGCGTTAGAGATGTATGGCCGTTATTCCCGCCACGGAACCCACTAACCGACATGAGAAGCCATGATTGAGAGAGAGACTCTTTCGACATGTATATGTTAATTAATATTATATTATATTATACATGGATGATATTGCGACGGGGTAAATGAAAAACCCACCCGATCTGACCCAGAGTTTGGACCTGAATTTGATTTGTCTCAATCTTACGAAGATACGAGATATATTTGAAATTCAAGTAAAAAACTAGTCACATTCCATTTACCGTTCAAATTATTTATATTATTCAAAATTAATAGAATACATAAAGAAAACCAAACTTATATATATATATATATATATATATATATATATATATATATTACAATTGATAAAATACATAAAGATATAGTAAATAATATTATTTAACATAATGAATAAAGATTAAATTTTTTAAAAAAAATTGAGATTCTGAGACAGAGTAGTTAAACCCGTCACGGGTTTGTGACATGTTTAAAACGAGACTTTATTAGTAGGTTTGAGATTGAGATTGAGATTGATTAAGCATGTTTAAACCCATTCGATTGTCATCCCTAGTATATATTAATGTAATTGTAAAATTGGTACGAAATATGAGGTCAAATTCCTTGAGTGATAAACACGTATTCACTCTGAATGTGGGAGACCCACTTTTATTTAAAGCAAGGAGCACTCAACGAAGTTGGCTGCCCATTTGAATGAATGCGTGAATGAGTGATAGATAGGTCCTTTTGTTAGGTCTAGATCTAGAATGGGAGGGGGGAAGCCGTACGGGACATATGGGTCGGTTGACCTTCCCTATCGCACATTACAGTGGTTTTGGTGTGTGTTCCTTTTTAAACAAGTTTTTTTTTATTTACTTTCCCATATTTTAAGGAAGGGAAAGTTACAGAACAGGAAGAAGAAGAGGACAACTGGGTAACGTATGGTTGGATGCAACAGTACTGATTGATTTTGGATGTATTAACTGATTTCGTAAATAGTTTTTGTTGACCAATTTTGTACACAATGAACAGTTTGGGAAATGAAAAAGCTGGTTGGTGGGAAGAGTTACATTAGTGGCCTGCACGACACGAATTTTCATGTTTTGTTTCTGAGAGGTTGCTTATAAAAATCAAGTTTCTGAGACCGATTTCTTTTACAATGTAAAAGTTTATGTGGTTATGGATTATAGACATTGACGATCAACGCGGGTCCACTTTCCCATTTATTAGCCTTTTATTTTCCCATTTTCTCATAACAATGTAAGGGTCTGTTTGGTTGCGGGTGGGGATGATTCTGTTTTATGAAAAATTGAAAAACTTAAATCGTGCAGTCAAACGCGATGAATTAATTCAGAATCGAAAGCTGAATTCTTTTTAATTTTTACCTCTAAATCTATGTTTTGAAAAGTTCAAAAACAATTTTTTTTGTCGGAATCGATTTTTTTAATTAAAAAACAACTTTCTCTACCAAACATCAAGTTCTTTCAAATATTGATTCTTGAATTAAAAAAAACATCCCAATAAAATTCAATGTCAAAATCATCTTTAAAACAGCTTTATTATAAAAACTACTTTTCAATCTGTATTTCCAAACGGGACCCTAAACAAGATATTTTTTTTTAAAATAACAATACGATTTTTTTTTTTTAAAAAAATAACAATATATTTTGCTGTACTGACTACTACACACGGTTTCATGTTACTGCAGCTGATGATATTGGTGGATGATGCTGGTGGATTATTTCCTGCGATAAGCCATTCACCATGGAATGGTGTATACTTGGCTGATTTTGTCATGCCATTTTTCCTGTTTATTGTTGGAGTATCTCTTGCACTTGCTTATAAGGTATGCTTAACATACACACACACACACACATACACACACATATATGGAATGGTCCTTTACATATATTTGTGGGTAGACTGGGCTTTAGAATCCTTAAATTTCCCTTTTCAACTAATTAACATGCCACACTTGCAGCGAGTGTCAGGCAGGGCAAATGCAACTAAAAAGGCTGTACTCCGGGCAATCAAGCTATCAATTTTAGGTCTTATTCTTCAAGGTAAACTATATGATGATTTACTTAAGATCTTTTGCATATTTTTTTTTATCTATCATGTATCATTGCTTGTCAGAAAAATCTATCAACCATTGTGTTCCAGTTATTGAATTTTATGCTGTTGCGCCTCTTCTTATACCTAGGTGGTTACTTTCACGGTATTAACAATCTAACTTTTGGAGTTGATATGACAAGAATTCGATGGATGGGTATACTGCAGGTATATAATCTGAATTTCAAAGTTAGCCAACTCTAAAACTTGTTGAATGGATTATATATGTTAAATCAAAGACAACTCTCCTCGCAGCGAATAGCAGTAGCATATCTGTTTGCAGCAGTATGTGAGATCTGGCTTAAATGTGATGACGATGTGAAGTCTGGGTTTTCCTTGATGAGAAAATATCGATTTCAGATGTAAGATTATATATCTATATTATATGCTTCCATACACCAATGGCCAAAGGAATGCTTTTAGTAGTTGAGCGACTTAGTATCTTCAATGGTATCTTATAAATCAGCTGATCTTGATTTTTTTTTCTTCCATATCATTTAGGATGGTAGCCTTATCACTTACAATCATGTACATGGCCCTCTTGTATGGTTTATATGTTCCTGATTGGGAATACCAAATATCAAGTGAGAGTTCCACTGACTCACTGAAGACATACTCGGTGAGTTTTTTTTTGCTCCTTTTCAGTTGCAGTTAGAATGAGTGTGATGAGATGCTAATAATTCAACACTACGCAGGTGAAATGTGGTGTTAGAGGTGATACTGGGCCAGGCTGCAATGCTGTTGGAATGATTGATCACAAACTATTAGGTATTCAACATCTTTATAGGCGACCGATCTATGCTCGAACAAAGGTTCTGATTCAATTCTTTTAGTATTGCTTTTACTTATTATTTTTCAATGTGCTGCATTTCTTATGGATCTGGCTTTCTATGCTATTTACAGGAATGCAGCATTAACTCTCCAGACCATGGCCCACTTCCAGCCGATGCTCCTTCATGGTGTCAAGCTCCTTTTGATCCAGAAGGAATCTTAAGGTTGTCCATCATACATATATGTTTTCTATAGCAGTCTTTTATGCATCCAGACGATATTTTATCCTATATTTGTTCTTGTGTTCTGGTTTTTTTTTTTTTAAATTGCTGATTGTTGAATTTTATTTTTTGATGTTGCAGTTCAGTTATGGCCATTGTCACATGCTTGATCGGGTTACATTTTGGTCATGTCATAGTACATTTTATGGTAATGTTTTGCCATCTTTTCATGAGGTGTTAACTGAAAAATTCAGATCTTTATTTAACAAAATTTTCTTCTTTCAAATTGCTTACAGGATCACAAGGACAGAATTCTGCAGTGGATGATACCTTCTACATTTTTTGTAGTTGTAGGGTTCTTGCTGGACATTTCAGGTAAGGATCCTTACTTATGCCTGTTTGGATCAAACTTCGTTGATGTTGAATCTTGATGAATCAAATTTCTCATTATAGGAATGCATGTGAATAAGGTTCTTTACACCTTCAGTTACACATGTGTCACTGCGGGGGTAGCTGGTCTTTTATTTGCTGGAACCTATATTCTGGTAAGCTCACTTATCTCTCTTTGTTCAAATGCTATGCTTTTGTTTCAAGCAACAAAGAACTCTGGCATCTCAAATTTGTCTGTTTGTCATACATCTTGTATAGGTCGACATATATGGCTTTAGGCGCCCAACTATGATATTTGAATGGATGGGGATGCATGCGCTGATAATATATATACTAGCAGCCTGCAATATTTTTCCAATTCTAATTCAGGGGTTCTACTGGAAGCAGCCTCAGAATAATGTGGCAAGTCTCCTGTCTCCTTCTCAAGCTCTAATCTGCTCTCGCTTCGAATTACTTGCTTCTTAACAGTGTCCTGTTCTTCCTTATGACAGTTGAGCTTAATTGGGATTGGGTCTTGAAGATTGATCTGCTTGGAGAAATGAAATGTTATCAAAATCAGATTGCCTTATAAGTGTGGGCTCGGGGATCATGTTGATTGATGCCTCCTCTAACCATGTCGGGCGGATAAGGAAGTGCTGTTTTACTCTCAGCAATATTTGGTTTTTGTACTTGTAAAGCGAGGGGTTTATGACATGCCTATTCTGCTGATCACTTTTCTTTAATTGATGGGTGGAATTCCTTCATCCTGGTTAACTCTTTATATATATTTAGATATATATATTTGTATATAAGCAATCTAATGTAAAGTGCTATTATATGCCATTAATAGAAAAACAGTTGCAGATATGCATTTATTATGTTCTTTGATTGCCCGATCATATTCATCTGCATGTGGTCGATGAAATCCATTCCATTGTAATACCATTGAGAAGCAGAGATTCTGTTAAAACAAATGAGATTTTCACATGCAGGGATATCTTTCCATGAATAGATAAGGCTGTTTATATCCCAAATCTATTACATATATGAAAATGTGGATGTATTATTGAAAAACAAAACATGGCACAAGTTTTATGGACTCAACAACAGTCAAGAAACCTTGACATGGAAACGGTATATCTCAGGCTCAACACACTGAAGACTGAAAAGCCTCAAAAAGAAAACAAAACCAAACTCAAAATAAAAAGAAACAGATGCCACTCCAAACCACAAGGACGACATGAAGGATAAAACAAACAGGCACACTGAGAGACAGGGGAACTCAAAAGGGAGATGAAGCCGGAGGAGGTGGAAAAATAGGCGGAGACTGAGGGGGTGCAGAGTTACTGTTATTATAGTAAGGAAGGATGGTGTAGACAGTCTGCGCAATAGTGAGCGCCAATAGGAATATCGCGGCAGCGAGCGATAGGAATGCCCATGGACTCCTGAAGTAGGTGTGGATGAGGTTGGCTCTCCACATGTTCCAACTCTTCCTGCAGTACTTATTCACCTTCCTGTGCACCTAAACAATAAGAATAAGAATAATAGCAATAGCCATAACAATCAATGACGTGCACTTCTACTTCGAAAACCTTTGAGAGATGATAATGCAAAATGTTAAAGATTGGGGCACATGTATTGGGGGCATGATGCGCATTCAACTAGAGGATGTGTTTGTGATTGCGACGTGAGGATGGGGGTTGTTGGGGCGGGGAAATGGTAGAAACTTTTTCTACCAGTTCTCATTTGCTTTCCCCTCCTTTCCGACATGTTTTTATTGTTTTGTTGGGTTTTGCTTTTTTGTCGCTCTATTCCTCTCATCTCCAATTCGATCATGTTATCTAGGAATTTCCAAAATGAAATGCTCACATTTGCCCCATATATATATATAGGGAAGTGATTACGTGCGGTTAGTGCGGCCGTGATCACGGGCTGTCGATCACGGGTCCATCGCATCGGACGGTCGGGTGCGAATCATGTCGATCGTTGGATGTGATGAACCCGCGATCGGACGGCCCACGATCGCGACCGCACGACCGCATATTATCATCCGCGTATGTATATATATATATATATATATATATATATATATATATATATATATATATATATATATATATATATATATATATATATATATATATATATACTCGTGATTACGTGCGGTCGTCCGGTCGGTGCGGATTCGACGTGCGTCGTCCGATCGCGGGTCCATCACATCGGACGGTCGGGTGCGATTCACGTCGACTGTTGGATACGATGGACCCGCGATCGGACGACGCACGTCGAATCCGCACCGTGCGGACGACCGCACGCTATCACTCGACTATATATATATATATATATATATATAAAATGAGAACCGATTAAGTGCAGCGAACGGCGGGTGCGGTAGCGATCACGGGCCCATCGCATCGAACGGTCGGGTGCGATTCACGTCGACCGTTGGATGCGATGGACCCGCGATCGGACGACCCACGTTGCGGCCGCACCTGCCGTTCGCCGCACGTAATAATTTATATATATATATATATATAGTCCTGATATTATACGGTCGTGCGGTCGTGCGGTCGTCGATCACGGGTCCATCGCATTGGACGGTAGGGTGCGATTCACGTCGACCGTTGGATGCGATAGACCCGCGATCGGACGGCCCGCGATCGCGACCGCACGACCGCACGTACGCATATTATCGAAAAAAAAAAAAAAAAAATATATATATATATATATATATATATATATATATATATATAAAGAACAAAAATAAGAATAGCAATACCTCGTCCAGGGGGCCATCCTGGTCGAGCGTGACGTCTTTAGAGAGACTGTTGAAGAGCTTGGCCACAGCCTTGTCGCTCCCCACCGCGTTCTGTATGATCCCTTTAGAGTTGAGCAGGGCGACATCTTTCGACGAGTCGATTATGTTGTCCATGAAGAAAACGTAAGATGTAACCTGGTTTCCGGCGCCAACGTGCAGGCGCTCGAAGGCCATCAAATTCAAGAACATGGACTCCGTGACATCATCGACCACGATGGGCGGTAGGTAAAGCACGCCATGGTGGAAAGAGATGTCCTCGAGGCTGTCGGAGCGGCTGGTCTTAAAGCGGATGCCGGCCTCGTTGAGCTCCATCGCAGATCGAATGATGTCGTTTGTGTCGTTTCTCGGGTAGTTGTGGGATGGGTGGGCAGAGCGTTTGCTTGGGCCTTGGAGGAAGCTCTTTCGAAACATGTCGAGCACGTGGAGGCTCAATACTGTGGTCGCTGGTATGGACCTCGTCGGTGCATAGAATCGGAGGATGAGTCGGTGTATCTGATCGACGTGCTGTATGCGTGACATAGGATATTATTAGAACATCACAAACCTCAACCACCAAATGTACAGGTTTTGTAGACCGTCGGTAAATAGTGCAACATTTACCGACAGTTACAATGACAAGAAGGGCTTTTGTTCCGTAATGGCTACAGGTATATACGTGGCAAATGTACATTAGTAAATCATATGCGACAATTAGAATTAGCTTTTTAAATATGACTAACATGGTAAACCATGCTTATTAGTACCACATTTTAGAACATTCTGGAAAGTTGCTTTGTGAAAATGCTTATTAGTACTACTATATGGATAGATTGAAAATAAATAAAGTACCTTGGATTTGCCACCCTCAACACTGGTGCCACCCTCAACAGTGATGCCGCTCTCAACGGTGATCAACCTTTCGAGGACCCGCAGAGGAAGCTGGTTCTCAAGCATCAGCATGTCCCTCTTAATATAAGGCACCATGTGGAGCGTCCCATGAGGGCTGAATATGGGGTCATTCTCAGCATAGTCATGTTTGGAGAAACTATCGGTGGCGGTCCTCAATATCTCCAGCATGAAACACCCGTCCAGGATCATCAGCTGCAGGAACCGACCGCGATCCGTCCACCGCTCGTCAGGCCTCTCGTAGGCTTCAAAGAGATCCCCACCCACCTCTTCCATGGCCTTCACGAAGTCCTCGAAGGGTTTCTTGCACCTCCTTAGGAACTGGAGCAGAGCCCTCTGTTTGTGCTCCTCCATCGGCATCAGCTGGTCCTCGCCGTGGTGGTATGGGCCAAATGACACCACCTGAGGCTTGTAGGCTTTGCTGTTGATGTCTTTTACGCAGGCGGGGACTCTGTATATCGATCTCTTCTTCCATAGATGGGATTCCTCCGACGGGTTCGAGTGCTTGAGCTTCTCGTTGATTTGGACGACCCAACTCTTGTCTCCCATTGTTATCACAGCTTATTGAGCACTGCTTCAATTGGGTTGAGAACTGGTCTGTTTTTAAGATGGAAGGAAGTCCTTTCACATTGGTTGGTTGTCTGTTTATTCTTTTCTTTTTTGTGGGCAAAGCAAAGTCAGTGGAAGCTTGGGCATCTAAGCTTCATAGAGGGCTTCTGTTTTTTTATCCTGTCTTTACAGCAAGATTGGAGTGGAGCATGGTTTTGTGATCATATTGAGGGGTACAGATCTTCGGATAACTAATATATAAGTTTGCAGTTTGGTGATTGCTGCTTTTGAGAAATTAAACGTGAGGTTGGCAACTTGTCATTGGTAAGTCTTTAATCAAAGTTTGTTCTTTGCATGCACATTTTTGACCAGATGTGGAGGCTTCGGCCTGTAGTGGGGAGATTTTGATGGTCTTATAGTCAGCTTTTCAGAGACAGAATTTCCTTTGTTTCACATATGTACGACTACAATTAGGAGGCATCAACCATATCAGATCTTGAACATGCTATCAAATAAATTATAAATCAATGTTCACGATAAAAAATAGATCAAAAATTCATTTATTTATACTTTTAAATTAGAGATTTTACTATTTTTAGTATTTTTTATATTTGTGATATCTCAATCATAACATTCTTGTCAAATACAATGATCATTTAGGATCTCGTAGAACTAGAAAAATTATTTTTCGAATTTTACTATTTTTAGTAATTTTTAAATTTTATGTTATTAGTATAAATAGAAGACTTTTAATTTAGGGTTGACAGTTTTGATTAATAATATTTTGAATTTTCTCCTTTTTTGGGTTTTTATCATTCTGGATTCAAATAGCTTATGAAATCTCACGCTTTTTAGATCTTTGTTTTAGTTTTTCTCTCCGTTAACTCTGGACCGTAATATATTTTTCTCGATTAGACAAGTTGATCGCATATCTCACACTTGGACAACAAGATACACCGAAACATTTGCAAAATCAGATTTATAAACATACAAGGAATGGGGTATCTATTCGTTCAAAATCATTATCAACAATGCTCTTGACAAGAACTCCCTTCACGTTAAGGATGAGGAGAGCTGAACCTACAATTGAGTGGAACACCAGATCGTTGTACATTCGGTTAGATCAAACAGATCGAATCCAAAAAAAAATTAAACTTATACCCCACCCTCAAAAAGAAAAAGAAAAAGAGAAGAAGTTACAACTTGGGGTGCAATTGGGGCAGATTGGGTCATATTGGAACTCAATCTGGATCCAACCCAAAATTGAAGGAAGTCAATCCAAACTCAACCCAACCCGTCTTCAAACCTGAGAAGTTTATGCTGGAACAACTTAGGTTTTGATCAATTTTTTGTTAAAAATGAGTTTGGGTTCTACTAATTAATTTTAGTGGAAACCCATTGGATTGTGTTCCTCTTGTCGAGTAGATGAACGTAGTATATTTATATTCTCAAAACCAATTTTAGATGAATGAGAAAATTGAATCCAAAGTTCTCCCAATAACATGATGAAAGTAGTTAGTGGTTGGGGAAGAAAAAGCTATAGTCCCATGTCGATTAAAAAGAAAAAGTATTGAGGATTCATAAGTTGGGCTCCTTGTACTCTAGTAAATTGTTTTTGATGGACACCCTATGGTATGCACCACCTCGCGCGGCGCGTATGGACGTTTAAGAGACACAGTTGACACTTCAGTCTTTACAACCAATTTTCCCTATATATATAGCACTACAGACTCTGCATAAACATAATCTCATTCAGAACTCGAGTCTTCTTGCATTCAAGTCTACAAACAGTCCAGTTTTTCAGAGTCTCATTAAAGAGAGTGTTGCATACAGAGTTGGTTCACTGATCCTCTGGTTTGCAGTGCTACTATCAAAGGACATTCGATCGTTGTATCCTATGAAATATTTACCGCTATCCGCAAGCATAAGTGCGGGGTGAACAACGTTTTAAAGACATATAGTCCAACTCTATCCTCGATCCTCCTCTTCATCAAAACAGATTCTCCAATTCAGTACTATAGATACCCTAATTTTGACCGTCCAGAAAGACAGAAATACTTCAAGTAACACCCGAAAATATCCCACATTTGAACATCTAGTAGAAAACCAAAGTTCAGGAAACCGAAAACCCTAACCCTTAGACCTAACCTAAACCAGAAACCCTAACCCTAGCCCTAACCTAAACCACAAACCCAAAACCCTAAAACCCTAGCCCTAACCTAAACCGGAAGACATAAACCTAAACCAAAAAATCGGAAACCCAAAAACCCTAAGTCCCTAGCAAGGGGCGGCTAGACCTAACTAACCGCCCCATACCACGCGGCTAGTTAGCACTAGCCGCCCCCCTGGCCGACTTTGGACCAGTCCCCTGGATGGAACATAAAGCAGTATTAAATGCTGATCATTGCGGCGGGTGATGACCTTTAGCCGCCCTATCTTGGCCGGATCAACCCAAGTAACCGACCCAAGCCACCGTCTGTCAGAGATGGGACGTTTGGCAGGTTATGATAGGGGCGGCTACCAGTAAGTAGCCGCCTCATCCTAGGTGGCTAGTTAGCACTAGCTGCCCTTTACCTGGTCCTGACAGAAGAACCAGAGAATTAATGAGGGGTCTAATCACATACACTATTAGCCAAGCCACTCCATTACCCCCTGGACATTCCCCTGCCTCTCTTTTACTATAAATAGAGGAGATCCCAAGCCTTTAAACATAATCAATCCTTACAAATCATCCACAATTTCACATTCCCATTCCATACTCCCTCCCCCATAGAAATCCCAAGAAAGAGAGAGAGAGAGAGAGAGAGAACCCATTTTTTGTAAGAGAAATACCCATTCCCTACATAAAATACCCTCTCATCCCACCCTCTAGAAATCCGGGCTAAACCTAGCTTAGCCTCTGTCCAAAACCAAACCCAATCCCCACTGAAGTTCTGCCCAAACCAGACCAGGCCCTGGACGACTAAACCCTAGTAGCCGCCCCATATCCGACGGCTAGATCCCACTAGCCGCCCCCCTATCCACACCCCATTTACACACCTATGTCCCAAGACTCCTTTAGTCAAGCCCCAAAGGCAGAATAGGATACCTGTTTTTCACCTCTGTGTACGGTATATCCGTGTCTCAAAGCGGAGACCCCACAAACTCCCCACGTAGGCGATCAAATCCAACCCAACATTTTCCTACTTTTAGAAAAAGCAGGTGGCGATCACACAAACCCCTGGAATCCTCTTGAGCCGCTGTCGGGCGCCTCAACCAGGAATGACACCTCACCCTTCCGAGAAGACGATCCGACCGAGCCCGTCAGGGCATGCATAAGATCCGAATCCCCGAAGAACCCCCACACACGCTGCACGCGCACACCCGCGCACCGCCGGATCCTTTTCGACATCGGAGAATCCGACACCGACAAATCTGACGATTACGGTGGGACTCCCTCGTGAAAAACAACAAAAGGTAATCCTCTTCTGCCCCCTTTTACAAGCTTGACTAGAATGCTATCAACCCTCTAGGAAGGTTAGAGTTTCCCACCCCTCGAATCAGATCCTCCTCTACCTCGCATCACAGCATCCTTTACTGCTTTGTAAGCCGCACACCGCTGCGCAATCATTTACTGCTTTGTAAGCCGCACACCGCTGCGCAATCCTTTACTGCTTTGTAAGCCGCACACTGCTGCGCAATCCTTTACCGCTTTATTTACTGCTTTATATCTGCATTCATTCCCTTGAACCATTTCACACACGTCATGGAATCCCGCATAGAGGAGGAGATACTAGAGGAAAGAATCCACCAAGAGGGTTAGGCCACGCAATTCCTGACCCATCTAGAGGAAAAGATGGCCAGTCTAGGATACTAATCCATAGAGGACATGTTTCATGACCTCGCCGACTACCGTCAGGTCAAAACCTTGAGACAGGAGGCCCCTGACGAAACCCCTAAGGCCATTCCCAAAACCCCATCCACACCCAGCCACTCGGTCAATCCGAACCTTTTTTCGTTCACCCCCCTTTCCCTCGCGAATCCAATATTCCCAACCGTTTCCACCCCAGGCCCTTACCAGGCCACCCCAAACCCGGGACCGCTAGGCAGCCCTCCCAGGGGAGAAACGCTGGATGAAACCATGCGGAGAATCCTCTCCGAGACTGGTCCCTCAGCCCCCAAGCATATGTCTCTACACAACCTGAGACAAATCCCGTCAGTCCACCTACCGAAAGGATTCAAAATCCCCAAATTCTACCGGTATAACGGTCGTGGAGACCCAGACATCCATTTAACTATTTTTTATCTAGACGTCCGCCCCTTTCTAGATAATCAACCTCTGCTAGTCTTCCTCTTCTAGAAATCATTGGAAGGAGAAGCACTACAATTGTTCTCCACCTTCCTTGTAGATCACTTGTCGAATTTCTCGGCTGTAAGCGAGAAGTTCTTGGACCGCTACGGTTACCAGAGGATCAGAACCCCCTCTATTTCGGATTTAACCGTGGAGAGAATGAGGCCTAGGGAAGAATTTGAACAATACGTGTCTCGGTGGCGCATACTTGTCCAGCGGACCGGCATGCAACTCACAGAATGTCAAGAAATTGACATGATGTTACAGAGCTTGAGTCCAGAGCTTCGTACGAGCCTTTCGTACGAAGACTGCACTACGTATCAGCTTCTAATTTACCGCCATAACAGGATTTCCCGATTTGCAGCCCCAATAGTCCAAACCCAGTCCCCACCTATCAGCCATAGGGTTGGACAACCGCCTCGTAAGACACAAACCCCCACGGTAGAGGGGATTATTACTCAAGTATCGGCACTCTACCCGAACGGAGCACGAGTTCCTGATCGAGGAACGGCTCCGAGACAGTACACGTCCGGTTCATCCGGGTATGCGCCACCTCGGCCAATCCACCAGAATTTCGTCACTCGATCAATACCCGTCCCCGTGCCGATACAACAAAACCCCGCAACCCGTGATTCCCCAATTCAGGCCCCCTCAATCCGAAATCAGGACCAAAACAGGAGACTCTTCTACCCTACCCTCCCAAGAACGCAAGGCATAACCCCTAGAGAACCCGCGCGCAGACCCCATGATAAGGCCGCACCTTTCTCCTTCTACGGCCCGAGAGGGTCAAACAGAAGGGATAGCTATCCTCCCCTTCCGGAAACCCTAGGGAACATCTTCAGAGCCTTATTAAAGGTCAATGACATTTCCTTACCCATGGCTAGACCTTCACCTATCGGTGCCGACCCCACCCGTTTTTGTCAGTAACACCGATATCACGGCCACACTATCGAACAATGTTCCTCGTTTCGAGACATTGTCTACAACCTTGATGAAGAGAGGCTCTTAGACTGGGCCGCCATCATGGGACTCAAAAACAACCTAGTTACAAAATCACTAGAAGTCAAGCCAGCTCCAGAAACCCCCAGCCCTGTAGAAGCCACAATTCAAGACCCAAGGCCAGCCACGAAGGCTCCCTTGGAAGAACCAGAGAGCCTAAGCTGTGAAAGTGTCTACACCATAAAAGCCGCTGACCACTTAGAGTCACCCAGAATCATCCCGGGTGGCTTAATCCTACCAGCCTCTTCCCCCGTCCTAAGAGTCCCCTCCCCCATTCTCCCCAGACTCGCAAATCTCTCCCTCCCTAAAAAACTCCAACCGTTATCCCCCTCACCAACTAACGAAGACCTATACCTATCAAAACAAAACCCCCGAACCACCATTGATACTCTGAACCATTATACTACTAGGGCAGGCAGAATTTTCAACGCTATCCCCTCTTATAGACACCCCCTGCCTGAAACAGAAACTGAGGAACCCCGCGCCAGAGATAAGATCGACATCCTAGACCAACTCTACAAAATTCCAGCGAAAATTTTCATTTTAGAGCTAATCGAAACCTCAGAACACCACCAGCAAGCTCTAAGAATGTTCCTAGAAAGAATCCAAGTCGACCCACAATTCTCTACCCTAGGCGTACCAATAGCTCTAGCCACCGCAGGACTAGGGCCCATCATAACCTTCAGACCTAAAGAAGAGGTTCATAATAAGGTCGTTAGCACCTCAACCCTATGCATAACAATTAACCTCGAAGGATACTTGGTGGATAAAGTTCTAATTGACACCGGAGCAGGGGTAAACCTCATATCGCTACAAACCTTCGAGCACATTGACGGACGCATAACTACTCTCTTCGAAACAGACACCCGTATATTTTCCTATGACAAAACGGCTCGTCCGGTTCTAGGCTTTAAGGACTTCCGATTAAAAGTCGGGCCACTAGAAACTAGCGCTAAAGCTTACGTCCTAGAAATGGATTCAGATTATAATATGATCCTAGGACGCAAATGGCTAGCGTCCATAAAAGGGGTCTCCTCTTCTCTACACCAATGCTTGAAATTCCCTTTGGGAGGTCGGATAATCAAAATACAAGGGGATGCGATCAAAGGACCTAAATCGAGGTTCGCCGATAATGAAACCATCGCTGTAAAAACCAGTAACTCAAAACCCATAGAAGCCACCATCCACATCTTAGATTTCCCAGCCGATTGGCTAAATCCCCTGAACACTCTCTCCGTTACCACAGAGGCAAGCCACCCTAGACTTAAGAACCCTGGCTGGCACATAATAGGGACCATGGGTTATCTTCCTGGGGGAACCTTGGGATAAAAAAATGGGATCTTGGACCCCATCGAACTCCCAGCAAGGCCAGATAAAAGGGGCATCGGCTCATCCAAACATCACCCTAAACTAAAGGAAAAATAGAATTGGAGGTTATACGAACATTTCATAAGAGGAATGATCGTAGAGCCCGCCAAAGAGGTCGTATGCCCCTACCCCCTGGACCATATCCAGGAAAGAGAGCCAGACTATCTCTCTAACTCCCTGGAATGGCTATTCCCACACCCTGATAAACACCTACACACACACTCACCGGCAGACGATAAAACTCCAGCTGACCCAGCCTCCTTTTCTCGCAGTGCTCAAGCATCGCAACAAAGGCCAACAAACCATGGGTCGTCGCGCTTAACCCTCTTGGGGAAGAAAGAAGCCAATGCACCGGATGAGTCTAACCAGGGGCAGCCAACTGCTGGAGGAAAGTCGGTTGAAACACTTCCACCAATCCAATAGGTTGTAAATAATAAGTGTCTTTTCTGTTAAAAAAAACACAAAAAAAAAACAAACAAAAAATGAAAACCAAAACCCTAGGATCCCTGTTCGACAAGGATGACTTCACCCCGGCATGGAAACCCTTCAGCGATCACTCTGATCTCCTGAATAAACTACAGCGTCTAGCCAGTCAAGCTAAAAATCCCAACCCTAGTACCTCGTCCAAAACAGTCAAACCTATTAGGAGTCAAATACCTGACCAGATCATTAGCAACTTAAAAGGGTATAGCAGGGCCATATTAGGTCTAGAAAAATTTAAATCAATATCAGTTATAGAAGAACCAGGCCTAGATAACATAAAGAACCTAGACGAGGGTCTAGGGGTTTTCAAAATCTGTGATGAGGACGATGACGAAAAAGATGACCTATCTAAAGAATTCAAGCAGAGCCTTCAAAGGTTCGATGAAAAGACAGAAGAAGGAGATGAGAAGATAGAGGAGCTAAACCTAGGGACAAAGGCTGACCCCAAAATCATTTCAACTAGCAAAGGACTAAAACACGATGAGAGAGAGGGCTTGGTTAAAATATTACATGAGTATAAAGACATCTTTGCATGGTCTTACAAAGACATGCCTGGACTCGATACCTCGTTAGTCGAACATCTGTTAATCCTAGAACCAAACGCAAAGCCAGTAAAACAAAAACTGAGACGCCTTCATCCCGAGGTGGCTTTAAAAATCAAAGATGAGGTGGACAAACTCCACCAGGCTAAATTTATCTGGGTAGTCTTATACCAAAAATGGGTAGCAAATATCGTTCCAGTGTCCAAGAAGGATGAAAAGATCCGGATATGCATCGACTTCAGGGACCTCAATCGAGCGTACCCAAAGGATGACTTCCCACTCCCACATATTGACCTCCTTGTCGACAACACGGCGGGGTATGAGATGCTCTCGTTCATGGATGACTTTTCTGGATACAACCAGATCCGGCTGACAGAGAAAGACCAAGAAAAGACTTCCTTTACCACACCCTGGGGAACTTACTGCTACATAATGATGCCTTCCGGGCTCAAAAATGCGGGTGCAACATATCAAAGGGCTATGACCTCAATATTCCATGATATGATGCACAAACTAGTAGAAGTATATGTGGATGATATCTTAGTTAAATCTAGGACTCGAATAGGACACGCAGACATACTTAGGCAAGTGCTACAGAGATGCAGGGAGTATTCACTTAAAATGAATCCAAAGAAATGTCGCTTTGGGGTCTCCTCTGGAAAACTCTTGGGATTTATGGTGAGTAAACGGGGGATAGAAATAGACCCGATCAAGGCAAAAGCCATCACCCAAATGCCCCCACCTAAGAACCTAAAAGAGTTAAGGGGGCTCATAGGAAGGTTGCAATTTATTAAGAGATTTATTTCGCAACATGCTGAAAGATGTCGCCCCTTTTACAAACTACTAAAAGGGATAGTTAGGTTTAATTGGGATAGTGAATGCCAAAAGGCATTTGATAATTTAAAAGAGTACCTTCTTAATCCCCCAGTCCTTTCGGCTCCAGTGCCCGGACGACCCCTACTTCTCTATATAGCTACAACTAAGGAAGCCATTGGTGCAGTGCTTGCACAACACGACGACATGGAAAGAAAGGAAAAAGCCATTTACTACCTGAGTAAAACCCTGATTGAATACGAAAAAGCCTACCCTCCTACAGAAAAAACTTGTCTAGCATTAGTATGGGCTTCCCAAAAGTTGCGACATTACTTCCTTGCCCACAAAGTCAAATACTTTGCCAGAATGGACCCAGTAAGGTTCCTATTCGAGAAAGCTGTATTAACTGGACGCTTAGCCCGGTGGCAAGTACAGTTAAATGAGTTTAACATCACGTACGCCACTCAAAAATCCATCAAAGGGCAAGCTATCGCTGACCACCTCGCTCAACTACCCCTCCCTGATTACGAACCAGTAAAAACTGACTTCCCGGACGAAGAAATATTTGCGCTTATTGAAGAAAAAAATAGAGAGACATGTACGCTATACTTCGACAGAGCGGTCAACCAAAAGGGAAAGGGAATAGGGATAGCACTAATCTCTCCCGAATGCGTCATTATCCCACGAGCGTTCCAGCTCACGTTTAACACCACCAACAATATTGCCGAATACGAAGCCCTAATAGCAGGTTTGAAGGCATCCCTAGCCCTAGGAGCTAAAAGTTTAGACATTATTGGGGACTCCCTCTTAGTGATCCGCCAAACTCTTAAAAAATATCAGACTAGAGACCAAAAACTGAAGCCGTACAGAGAACTAACCATAGTCCTGCTAAAACAATTCAGTAAGGTTACTCACATTTTCATACCCTGGACCGGCAATATTCTCGCAGACTCTCTAGCCTCATCGCTCACCTTCACCTGCCACCGAACTCTGTGACTATAAAACTTGAGATCTCCTTAAAAGGAACCAAACCAACAAAAATGCTAGTACCATGAAAATCCTAGCCCTTGAACTAGGAGATATGGACGACGGAAATTCCTGGTACTTTGACATAAAAAATTACCTTGAAAACAGTTCATTCCCAAGCTACGCTACTAGCAACGACTAGAAAATAGTTAAAAGGGTAGCGGTCAAGTACTGCCTCCGAGGGGGGATACTCTTCCGAGCGTCCTTCAATGGAGAACTACTCAGATGCTTGGACGACGAAGAATTATATACCATTGTAGAAGAATCTCACTCTGGAGTATGCGGAGGGCACGTCAACGCCCAGATGCTAGCAAAAAAGGTACTAAGAATGGGCTACTATTGGCCCACGCTTGAAGGGGATTGCAACAAGTACGTTAAGCGTTGTATCCAATGTCAAACTCATGCCAACAAGATACATGCACCAGCATCTTCTTTACATCCCATGACTTCACCATGGCCCTTCTCTATGTGGGCATTAGATGTGATAGGACCATTCCGGGACACTATAGAAAACACCACCCAAAAAGTCTTCATCCTCACCGCTACATAATACTTTACCAAATGGGCTGAAGCCGAGTCCTATGTAGTAATTATAGCTAACAATGGCCCCCAGTTCATCTCCCAAGAATTTCAAGACCTATGCAATAAACATCATATAGAACTTCATCATTCCACGCCATATTATCCACAGGGGAACGGACAAGCAGAGGCCACCAACAAAACCTTGCTCAAGATTATAAAGAAAACGGTAGAAACCCATAAGACTACCGATTGGCCTGATAAATTGGTAGACGCCCTCTGGGCATACCGAACCTCCATTAGGACACCCACTGGTCAAACCCCCTATTCACGCACATTTGGGGCCGAAGCAGTAGTACCTTACGAAATCCTCGTCCCATCCTTAAGAATAGTACTAGAAAAAGACATCCACATTAAGGAAAGAAGAGAAGCACTTCTACTACGTCTAGAACTGCTAGACGAGAAAAGATTAAGAGCGACAGACCATACCCAGGCCTACCAAAGAAGGGTGGCAAGGGCATTTGAAAAGAAGGTAATAAAAAGAAAATTTGAAATCGGGGAGTTAATACTTAAGCAAATCATGCCATCAAGACAGCCTCACCCAAGAGGGAAGTTGCAACCCACATGGGAGGGACCCTATGTGATCACCCATGCCTATTCCGGGAATGCCTACCGCCTGGTAGATGCCGAAGGAGTCGAGGTTTCATGTTCGTGGAATGCACTTTATCTAAAGAAATTCCATGCATGAATAGCTTTCAATACTTGAAAACTATTATTCTTTCTTACTGCAATTTCCAGCGTTTAATACTTGATGATAGAATTATAAGACTCTCAAAGATAAGTATCTATTTGAACACATCTCCGCCAAATCATGCCACTTCCTTCACACACGTATGACCGGACTAGATTTACTTGATAGAAGAGAAATTGCCTACCCCGTAGACTGGGACAATTTAAAACCCCAAAGCAAACCTCCCTTATTTCCGCCCTACTCGTATTAACCCTAGGTCAAAATGAGGAGTTACCTAGACCTGGCATATGTCCCAAAACTGGCTCTGGCACTATACAAACACTTCTAGAGGGGAAGCATGAAAAGAATCGGGGTGAAAAACAGAAGAGCCCCCCCTCAAAACAAAAAAAAAAAATCAGGCAATGAGAGGCCAACAAAAGAAAAATAACACTCAAGTGAACGGGTTAAACTCTCTATTTTAGCAGGCTTTCACGCCTTTACGCACAAGTATATGCCAAACAAACGGCTATACTAGTACAGGTTCCAAACAACGGACTGTACTTTCCACCCAAAATAAAGAAGTGATAAAAAGAAGAAAGCCAGAGGGACCTAGAAAGTAGGACATATGCTAGACTGGGCCAATTCTAAAATATTGCCCGAAGGGAAGATATTATTCTTACCCCATTCCCCCTCCCCCTTTTTATTTTCGCAATGGGATTCAAAATTGAAATATGTCTATCGGGAAAGGCGACATTTCGACCAAAGGTAGATCATTTCCAGGTTTACAATTACACATACTCACATGAGTTCACTTAGAAACTTGCCTATCCAAAGGAAATTTATTTAACTTGACTCCTGGTACACTCATGGATTTTTCAGCATGTTTAGAATAATACGATCAAGCATTTGATAACCATGAACCTAGAAAACCGGCACCTAAGGCCTATATCTTTCAAATACAACCCTGGTTTGGACATAGGTGATCACAAGGGCTCCTCCACGGGGACTTGATGGTATCTTTTACTTAAGAAAGTTAAGAACATTGGCCTCTCACATAAAAGAAAACCAGTGAAGAATGAAAATGCCCACTTATGCCACTCATACTTACACATAAGTTCACATTTTCCTTTTCCAAAACACCTAGGCATCCGATTTTCTTGAAATGTTAAAATTGACCCCCCGTACCAATGATAAGATTACCCCCACCTACACTCATTCTACGCCCTTCCGCACATGCTTGAGAGAAATTTGTCCCACTTTCACACGCACTTAAGAGTTTTTTCGCTCACGCACTTGGAATCCCTTCCTTGCATACTAAAACATGGTTTCCCGCACTTTCCTTTCTCACATTCGATTTTTCATTTTACCTTAAGATGGATTGTAGCCCTTGACAATTCAAGCAAGAAAGAGCTTGAAAGCCAGTGCAGGGGCGCAATCCGGACAGATTTAACACTTGGTCCATGAAAAGAATGTTTTTATAGGTCTCGAAGATTGAAACGGTCATGAAGGCTTTCAGCAGCAGCAGCAGACAAGAAATAAAACCAGGAGAATTGTCCCAGGCAAGGGGCGGCTAAATCCGACTAGCCGCCCCACAATGGACGGCTAGATAGAACTAGCCGCCCCTGCCCCTTCTTTTCCAGGTAAAACCCCAGGAATGGGGCCGCTAGCTGAAACAAGCCGCCCCATCTGGGGCGGCTAAACGCAAGTAGCCGCCCCTCGCCTGCCGCCCCATCTGCCCTGTCAGTCCCATCCTCCATCAACTCTTCAAAACCTGTCAAAATATTCTTTTCCCAAACATGCCGGGAGTGTCGTATTGTTCTTTACACTGCATAGTATTTAATTTATGCTTGTGACAATGATTATTTTGGTAAGGGCGAGATTTGAGTTGTGTACTTACTGAGCTTCATCGCTCATCCATTCTTTCTTTGTGGCTGAATTATTATTTCAGGTACGGAGCAGGGTGGCTATCCTACGCCCACGTGAGCGGAGTGTTTAGAGTTGTGGCTCGACTTGAGGATGTACTACGTTAGGCACCAGTTAGAGCTGTCGTCATCCCATTCTGTTTTTTGTGTTAGTATTGGTGGATGCTCTTTTTGTATAACTTTTCACTTGTCAACCAGTTGGTAATTATTCTAGTGCTCTGACAGAACTTAATTTGGGTTGTCGATTTGTGCTCTACGTATATTTCTTTTTGTTCGGCCTTTATTGGCCTTGGAGTTAAGTTGTATGCTTCCGTTGTGTTCCTCTTTTACTATATCTATTTGCTTCAGTATCTTCTCTTCTAAGTCTTGTAGATTTTTTATATTAATTATGTTGTTCTCTAAAGCTGACCACTTTATGGCGTAACATTTGTACCCAATATTTAAAGTACAAAAAAAGAAAAGAGAAAAAGACTAATCTATCCTTAACCCTAACATATATATACATTTAACAATCTCTTCTTCCATAGCTGGGATTCCTCCGATGGGTTCGAGTGTTTGAGCTTCTCGTTGATTTGGACGACCCAACTCTTGTCTCCCATTGTTATCACAGCTTATTGAGCACTGCTTCAATTGGGTTGAGAACTGGTCTGTTTTTAAGATGGAAGGAAGTCCTTTCGCATTGGTTGGTTGTCTGTTTATTCTTTTCTTTTTTGTGGGCAAAGCAAAGTCAGTGGAAGCTTGGGCATCTAAGCTTCATAGAGGGCTTCTGTTTTTTTATCTTGGCTTTACAGCAAGATCGGAGTGGGGCATGGTTTTGTGATCATAGAGAGGGGTACAGATCTTTGGATAACTGATATATATATAAGTTTGCAGTTTGGTGATTACTGCTTTTGAGAAATTAAACGTTTGCCATTTTTTTTGTCTTTAATCAAAGTTTGTTCTTTGCATGCACATTTTTGACCAGATGTGGAGGCTTCGGCCTGTAGTGGGGAGATTTTGATGGTCTTATGGTCAGCTTTTCAGGCTATATACGGTTTGTTTTGTTTCACCTATCTACTACGGTTTCTATGTTTCTATGCCGGCTACAATAAGGAGGCATCAACTATATTACCAGATCTCGAACATGAACCCACCTAGGAATAAAATTCTGGACCCATATAACGTCATTATCTGACTCACGATTTGTTGGATCGATTAGACGAGTTGATAGCATATCTCACGCTTACAATGATGTTGTGCATGCATAGTTGAAGCGAATATATCAAATACAAGATCAATTAAAATACAAATAATAAGAAAAGAAGAACATGGATTTACGTGATTGGGCATAGTCCACTAATAGTTGAGAATTACAAATACATTAAATCTTTATTGAAGTCTTTTTCTAACTATATCCCTTAAGACCTCTCCGTAATACAAATGTGTCAAGTCAAGCTAAGTTACAAAGTCTCTATACATGAGATTTTATAACAAATAAATCATGATAACCAAATCCCTATGATATCTCAATAAATCTTATCAGACTTTTTCAAATGTGATAATTTAGTCAATTACATAGCCATTCTGTGACTTTATTTTAACCATTCAAATTTGATACATCAGATCTGAGACATTTTTTCAATAAACTATGATTGAGTGGAACACTAGATTATGGTAAGAATGAGTAGACCTGAACCTATGATTGAGTGGTACACCATATTGTTATACATTCGGTTAGATCAAATAATTTTGTAAAATTGAATAATAAGTTTCTCTTGCAATTAATACAGAAGGAAAGGGACAATATACAACGGTGTGTGGTAAAAGGAATTCAATTCCGTCACAACTTTCAATGAAAATAGTCACCATGTGTTCCGTAGAGTTTATCAATGAACTTTTAACAACAAATTTGTGAAAATGACATGATTGGCCTGGGGGCATAGATCCCCATAATCTTTAACTTCAGGATTTTTATTTTGTTTTTTAATTATCTTATTTCATTTTTTAATCTTATACATTTCCTTTTTTATCTCTTATTCAAATCTAGTATATTGTGATTATATCTTCTTTATTTTTAATTTACATAAAAAAAATTAATAGGTTATTTTTATTTTTTGTTTGGATTTAAGTTTTTTTTTTAATCCAAACATATTTATTATTTTTTATCATTTTTTTATTTCCTATTTTATTGGAATCATTTTTTAGTTGGGTACAATTAATTAAAAATTAGAAAAAAAATTAAATTTTTTTGTGATGGTAATTATTGAGTGAATTCAAATGACATCAGTGCCAGTGACTCACATTTACTTGATCAATAATGCTTTAATTGATCAACTCAATAAAATGTCTCCCCGTACCTTTGTAGCATCCTCAGCTATGGCATTTTGTTTTGTCTCCCCTGGACAGGCTGTATCTCCTTGCTCCTCCCCTGTTTTATCTTTGTTGTTTTTGTTTTTGTTTTTGCTCTTTCACTCCCCTGTTTTCACTACTTTCCCACCTTCCCCCTCCTATCTTTCAATTTCAGGCCTTATGTAACTCTTCTTGATAAGTTATATAAGGATTACCTTTATCCCAAGAAATTCAATGTGAAGTGTTGTTTCATGCAATTAGTAGAATAAAAGCGCTGCAGAAATGTACTTATTATATATGTTCTTCCAATTCCTTGATCATATCCATCAGTATGTGGTCGATGAAGCTAAAATACGCATTTCATGATCATCAGTGGCGTAACCAGGATGTCATACTGGTCCCGGCCTGCCTATGTGCTATATGGTTGTCGCGTAACAAGGTAGTTTTCAGTAGGTCGAACTTTTATTTAAAAAAAAAAAAAGATTTCATTCTAATGGGAGCAAAATATTCATGAAGTTTCAGAAAATAAAAATCAAAGTTTCAAAAAAAAAAAAAATTAAGTTATAATTGTTTTAAATGACACATTTTAAAAGTAAATTATGAATCAAACATGAATCAAAATTTTAAAACCATGCGACCATTCTAACACCATCAGTTTTATACATGGATACAATAACAGAGAGGAACAAAACCTTGACATGCATGGATATCTCGCAACAAGCTCAACCCAATCAATGACTGAAAAGCCTCAAAAAACAAAAACCAATTAAACTCAAAATAAAAAACACAAATTCACAATCCAAACCAAAAACAAGGGACAAGAAAGGTCTCCAGAAACGCAGAAGAAACAGGGCTGTGAAAACACTTGAGAGATGGGGGAAACTCAAAACGGAGGAGGAGCCGGAGAAGGTGGGAAAATAGGCGGCGGAGTCAGAGGGGACGACGGAGAGTTATTATCGTCATGATAATATTGAAGGACGGTGTAGATGGACTGGGTGACGGTGAGCGCCAATAGGAATATCGCGGCGACGAGCGACAGAATTGCCCAGGGATTCCTGAAGTAGGTGTGGATGAGGTTGGCCCTCCACATGTTCCACTTCTTCTTGCAGTACTTGTTCACCTTCCTCTGCACCACGTCCAGGGGGTCTTTCTCGTCAAGCGTGATGTCCTTAGATATCTGGTTGAAGAGCTCCGCCACGGCCTTGTCACTCCCCAACATGTTCTGTATGATCTCTTTGGAGGTCAGCAGGGCGACGTCTTTCGACGAGTCGATGATGTTGTCCATGAAGAACACGTAGGACGTGATGTGGTTGCCAACGCCAACGTGTCGGCGCTCGAAGGCCATCAGGTTTAGCAACATGGACTCGGTGGTGTCGTCCACCACAATGGACGGTAAGCGAAGCACGCCGCAGCGGAAGGAGATGTCCTTGAGGCTGGTGGTTTTGCTGGCCTTGAATTGGACGCCGGCCTCATTGAGCTCCATCGCGGACCGCACGATGTCGTTTTTGTTGTCTTTCTGGGGACTTTGGTTGTCATCGGATGGGGGAGGGGTGCCGTGTTTCGGGTCATGGATCATCATGAGGATGCTCTTTCGGAAGGTGTCGAGCACATGGAGGCTCAGTACTGGGGTTTCGTTCGTGTGCCAGCCTTATCGCAGCGTCGCGTTCATAGAATCGAAGGATGTGTCGATGTACCTGATCAACGTGCTGTATGTGCAACACGCGCGATCATATTATTATTACTACAACTGAACAAATTAAATCTCAACCACCATAAAACGGTTTGTTTGATCGTCGGTAAATAGTGCAACATTTACCGACAGTTATGATGACTTTCACATATATATATATATACTAGTGATGATGTACGCGCATTGCACGAGTACATCAATTACATAATGAAAACTATTAATATAAACATAAATATGAAAATGTATTAGAGATAGGAACTATTTTTCAGGGATCTGTTTATAAATAAGACGGACCTGGGGGCGTCTATGCAAATTTTCGGTCCTGGGGACCTATTTATAAATAACCACAGAAAAGAATAAATCTAGCCGATTTTTTGTAAGGACCTATTTATAAATAAGATGGATACGGGGGCTTATCTACAAAATGTCCAACCATAGCTATCCAGCCATAGACGATTTTTATAAGGATCTATTTATAAATAAGATGGATACGGGGGCTTATCCGCAAAATGACCGTCCATAGCCGTCTACCATGGCCGATTTTTATAAGGACCTATTTATAAATAAGATGGATACGGGGGCTTATCCACAAAATAACCGTCCACAGCCATCCGAGCATGGCTCACGCAAAATGACCGTTTTACCCCGTTGACAAAATTTTGTCGTCATCGTCGCGCTTTATATATAGTATATAAGATACATAGAGAAGTGATATGGTGCAAAAAGAATGGGGGTATGGTGATCAAATAAGGCTATTATAAATTTGAACTGATTGGAGTACCTCGGATTTGCCACTCTCAACAGTGATCAACCTGTCGATGACCAGTAGAGGAAGCTGGTTCTCAAGCATCAACATGTCCCTCTTAATAAAGGGCACCATGTGGAGCATCCCATGAGTGCTGAATATGGGGTCATTCGGAGCATAAACATTTTTGGAGGGATCATGGAAGGTCCTCAATATCTCCAACATGAAACACCCGTCGAGGATCATCAGCTGCAGGAACCGATCGCGGTCCGTCCACCGCTCGTCAAGCCTCTCATAGGCCTCCATGAGAGCCCCAGCAACCTCTTCCATGGCCTTCACGAAGTTCTCCAAGCGTTTATTGCACCTCTTCAGGAACTGAAGCAGGGCCCTCTGTTTGTGCTCCTCCATGGGCATCAGGTGGTCCTCGCCATGGTGGTAGGGGCCGAATGAGACCACTTGAGGCTTGTAGGATTTGTCGTTGAGTTCTTTTACGCAGGAGGGGACAATGTATATGGATCTCTTCTCCCATAGCTTAGATTCCTCCGACGGGTTCATGTGCTCGAGCTTCTCGTTGATGTCAACGACCCAACTCTTCTCTCCCATTGTTATGACTTACTGAGCTCTGTTTCAAGTGGGTTGAGTTGAGAACTGATGGTCAGTTTTTAAGCTTGGATTGGTTGGTTATGTGTTTATTCTTTTCCTTTTGGTACGTACGGTGGGCAAAGAAAAGTGAGAGGAAGCTTGGGCATCTAAGCTTCATGATGGAGTGATTTTTTTTTTAATAGCTTTACAGCAAGGTTGGAGGGGAATTTGGCATTGTGATGATAGAGGGGAAGATATCTTTGGCTAATAACTAATATATTAGTTGCAGCACGTTGGTGATTACGCGCGGCTTTTTAGAAAATTAATCCTTGGGGTTGGCAACTTGTCCTTGGCATGTTTTTATTCAAAGTTTGTTCTTTTCATACAATATTTTTTTTTTAAATATTGTGTCATGAATCCGAATTATTGAAAATATGATAAAAATAAACAACCCGCAGAAAAAGATTTACGTGATTACTTTAGTTCAACAAATGTTAGCTAGGTGCGGAGAGAAAAGAGATAATTATTATTAATTTTTGGAATATAGACAAATCAGCAATTAAGATTTGTTTGGCCAATTAGACAGGTTATGTTGTGCGTGGCAAACAAATATAAGGCTAAACACAAATTCTTATAATTAACATATTAAGAATACAAACATCAAATATATATTAAATCATGCATACTCTAAAATATATTGTAAAAACATGAAATAAAAAAGTAAGAGATTAGAAAAGTGTATTCGGAAATGTGGAAGCGAGTAAAAACACTATGTCCTCGGTGAATAAGGCCCCATCATGCACAGGGTTGAATAGCTCCTACCACTGAGAGATACGACCACAACTGGTTTTGTTCTTTCGGGGTGCGAGCTATGGAAGAACCACGGTGAACAGACTACGATCCTTTCAGACGTCCGGATCAAAGAAAATAACTAAAAATTGATGATAAAACAGGGCACTAACATAACCCTTTTACCCTTGAAAATGTACTCATGCACAGAATGGGTGCTTCTCATTTGTGAATTTTTAAAATACACACACTTCCCCAATCTCTGGTGGAAAGAATGAATATATAAGATGAAGAGATGAATGTCAACTATACACACTAGTTTTTTAGAAAATGCATGCACCACTATATATATATATCAAGGTGGTGGTGTTGGAAAGAAACGTCTGGGCATTAAATCAAATGTGTGCATGATAGAATACCCAAACGTTTCAAAACTAATGCAATATTTTGTAATTCATGCATTTATTAGAAATGCAAACATGCATATTTGAAATGTATGGGTTACAATAGATTAATGCATTTTTTATCACATGCAATAAAAATCCAACAATCCCCCGCTGATCGAAAATGCATATAACACAATAATATGGTTAGAGAAAGGGAATAAATTGGTCTGAAATGGAGGCAAATTGATCTCGGATAAAACAAAGAGTTTTTGGGCGTCTTATATCATATAATAGGTGAAAGTACCTTTTGGGTTTGAACATTTTTATTTAGTGTAAACCATATCCCCCGGAGAAGCCTGAGTAGACTAAGTCTTTGAACTCGACCCTTTAGTCCGGTTTCACTGATCACACATACGGTACAGGATATGAGTCATGTTCTGCGGGGTAGCACGTTACGGCTATGTGCTCGTATCCTTTCTTGAGTGCCTTAAAGATTTAGCCCAAATCCCAAAGAACGCGGCCTCACGTCCGTGCACTTATATAAGTGAGTTCTCAAGGGTGCCTGCATGGATCACACTCTGTCCGAAAAGGACTCGAACCCATTAAGAGCATTTAGCTCAACCAACTTTCACTACAGTTAGCACTGTTACCATATGGATGGATTAGAGGAGTTTTTCCTCTACAGCACTCACAAGTTTACCAGTACAGTTTCGTTAACCCCTTGAAAACCATCTTCATGGGATCTCCAATCACAATGGTAGGGAGCCCACTGTAGGTAATTTTTTAATGGGCTTAACCCACACCACCCTCGATTTCAATATTAAGGACGAGTCATCTCGCAAGTGTTGGGCGTGCGCGCGGGTCTGTCCGCTCGCGTGCGCGCGCAACGGTGCGTGCGGGCGGGCGCAGGCGGACGCGTTAGGCGGGTGCACATGCGCGAGGAGCAGGCGTGCGGGTGCAAGCGATCATGCGCGGGCGCGTGCGAGGAGTTGATCAGGCGCGCGAGCGTGCGCGCGCTGGGCAGCGCGTCTGGGGTGCGTGGTAGTGCGCCAACGGGCGCGGGGGCACGTGCACACGTGCATGCACGTGCGTGCGCGTGCGGGGCCACGCGTGTGGCTACCCGGGGGTTTGGGTAGGTGCCGGGGCACTCCGATATGCGTGCACATCTAAGTCTTTGGCATTCTAGTTAAATTCTAAGTGTTTGTATGTGATAATACTCACCCCTATTGATACATTTACCTTGCAGACCTCGTCGGATGGGATGCGCGTCGATCCAGGTATCGGTGAGTGGTCCGATTCCAACCCTTCCGGGAGCGCTCGATGCACGAAGTTGTGCTTCGCGCTTCCATAGAGCTTTATTTGCACCCTAAATATGCTAGATATCATGCATGCTAGGTTGTATAGCTCGTATATTGTGTAGAACCCCCTATTCTACCATATACTTGCATAAGTATGTATTCATGTTTGAATAATTGCGTTTTCATGCGCTTCTTGTGTTTCGGGCATGTATTTTCGAATGAATTTATGAATGTATAAAATATGCATGCCTTAGGTGGTATTGTAATACTACCCCCCTATATGAGTAATATCCAGCATGTTAAACCTTTGGTTAATAACCGGATGCGTGACTAATATTCCCTTACGATTAGACTGGAGGACGTGGTATAATTGTTGCACTCATCTGTTGGGGCAAAGCTATGACCAGTTTCCGGAGAGGATGAGATTTTCCCTCTCTCTCGCCCTCCCTCTTTGCGTAAACTGAGTAAGTAGATGTAGTTCCTACTAGACTCAGGTTCGTTTGAGAATATTGGCATGCACCCGTTAGTGCGCGAGATCGCGCTTGACTCTTTCCTCTTAAGTTGGTGATAACCAACGAATGTTAGGATATGTTTTTGGTATGATGGTATGATTAATGGCCTTATAAGCATGTTTAAGTAGGGCATACCTTGTATGCATGTTGTATGATTTGTTGTTTATGATGTAAATCCATGTTAAGTAATACCCCTACAGTTATTTAATATATTATTGTGCAAGTGGCACATATAATTATGTTATGATCCTCCTTATATATATATATGCACATGTTAGCCTATCCGTAATAGGCAAGGGTATGACCCGCTGATGGGTCGTACCCTATTAGTTAAAGTGCTAGCGATGTAATCGCCCCCTTGCATCCGAGTGATGCATTCATATTGAATTCATAAGAATTCATCGTTGCATCGGTTTTGTTAAACCGATAGCTACGGCTTTTATGTTGGGCCTACCCGTGCTAGGCGAGTGTATGAACCGCCTATTGGGCTATGCCCTTGGCTTTTCTACACGAGTGTAGAGATAGTCCTCGCGTCCGAGTGACGCCTCCGTGTGGGAATACAAGAGTATTCGATATCATCAATATATATATATATATATATATATACCAAAGGTAGTTGACTTTCCCATAGGGTTTGCATTGCGAACGCAGGGCGCTTCCTCCTGACATCGTCATGAGTCAAAACTACCCGAAATAGAAGCTATCCTGTATGGTGCCACCACTTGTAGGTGCTACCGATGCGTATCGCGGTACACATCTAGCGAATGTACTGATCATGGAAGGCCGATAGGTAGAGGCTGAGCGGGAGAGGGCTACCAAGTGATATTGCGGGCTTGAAGTCGTTCTCCCCTTCGTCGAATCCGTGTCAAAGCTGCCCGGTTTGTAGTTGTCCTGTGGGGTGCTCCCAGACGCTATTTATGACATTTGTTGGTGCGCCCATATGGTAGAGATAGCAATCATGGAGAGACTACCAGGTAGAGGCTCCCCGGGAGAGGACTACCGGATGACGATGGGTGTAGAGCAACTGAGTTCATTCCAAAAGTCACTAGGGTCACCCCTCCGGGGGCTAGGGTGAGGATGAATTATGGTCATGTCATTACGTGACCAAAATACCCATCGAGTATACTCTGGGTATGCTACTCCTAACGCTTGAGGTATCGAAGTATATCTCTACCTCATAGCAGATGGACGCGTTGTGTCTTGTTAACCAGTAACACAAGGTGTTATGGTTAACCCTCGTTCTCCCCGGGTCTCCCTGGAGCTCCCCTTCGGGAGCGGGAGCGGGGAATGTGTTGAGTCACGTCGCTACGTAACCCATTCATTTGTTCATCCATTCTCATAGTTGTTGGGGCTGGTTAAGTATCAATGTTGAGAGACATCGATGGGCAATTATCTCTATGTAGATGATCCAATATTGTTGTGTAGACCAGTAATTTTGCGTCTCCTTGACAAATGGTATGGTCTCTGCCCAAGAGTCCCAAGAATCTCCCTTCGGGAGTGAGGGTGAGGGTGAGGTGGGTTGCGCGGCCGTGTGACCCTATTATCCCTTGGGTTTCCACCCACATTTTCCTGAAAAGAAAATTGTCTTAGCATTAAATTGTTGTAGTGGTGTTTGGTTTCTAACCACTCATTGAGCTTGTAGCTCACCCCTCGCGTACTGGTTTTTTTACAGGGGCATTGTTGGGCGTGGAGCTGGAGTTTCCCTATGGCGTGGTCTTGCGTGTGTGGAAGCATTCTGTCCAATGGATTGGCGAGTGCGAGGCTGTCAGCAGTCCTAGAGTCTTGTATATTTCTAAATCGTGCGTGTGGCACTTATTGTATTTTATTGACTAGACTTGGCTCTCACAGGACAGTGATTGTGTATTCGAGTCTAATATTTTTTATTTACAGACTTATTGATATTTTTATGCTTCCGCATTTCAGTTGAGTTATCAGTTGTCATTGCTTCTTTAGCCTTGTGTTTTATTTATTGGAGTCATTGTTGACCTCTTGTATGATAGCTGATATTATATTATTGCCACGTCTCGGAGACGTCCGCCCTGGGGCGTGACACAAAAAGTTTGTTGGAATGATTTAGTGACACACACATATAGCTAGCTTGTTCATTGTTAGCACTAGGCTGGCCCTGAGGATAGAGGACCAAGCCAGTCTCCTAGGGCCTCCCCCCCAAATCTTTAAATAAATAAAAACTTTTAATCTCTATTTTATTGAGATTTCTTACTTTTCTTTAAACTACTTCATACTAATTTTAAAACTCTTCTATTTATTATTTGATTTGTAAAAAGGAAATATCAACACATATGTTAGTTTCATATTTATTTTTATAATTTTTTTTGTATTTTCATTTTTATTTTATTGATTGTTTAAAATTTTAATTGAATTTTGTTTTCGTTCCCTACTTTATTGGGATTATTTGAATAATATTTATTTTAAAACCTATCCATATCTCTTTTTTTCATTTGTTAGTTTTGTTTCATCATGTTATTTTCTATTTTTATTTATTTTTTATTTTTATGTTATTCATTTTTTTTGTTTAATTTTAACTCCCATGATTTTTCCTCCCTATTTTATTAGGTTTTTTCTTTTTAAAAGTTTACCCACATTTTTTTTTTGTTATTCTTTGTCTATATTTTACAGGGATTTTATTTTATTTTTATTTGATATAGAAAAAATTCATAGTGGATCATATTTTTCATATTTATTTTTATCATTTAGTCTCTGTTTTTTCAAACTTTATATAACTTTATTTTTTTATTTTGTTGAATTTAGGTTTTGTTAGATTTATTGTGTGAAAAATAAAAATTAAATTTTAATTTTTTAATTTTTTTGGTTAATAGGGGTTGTGCATTCTATGAGTCCGCCTAGGCCCCATTTCATTTAGCTAATCTCATTCAATCGATCAACTCAATTAATAAAATGTATATGTTAGATTACATGTGTATTATGTTATTATTGTGTTACACGTGTATTAGATCTTGTACTATTATATAAAGGGTTTAATCCCTCTCTTAATGAATTAGGTCTTATTATTCTTTCTTCTCTAAAAGTCTAACATGGTATCAGTGCATGTCTGTTGTACTCCTACTCAGCATGTCTGTCGTCTCCGACGAGCAATATATGGTCTTAAGCAAGCCCCTCGTGCGTGATTTGAGCGTTTTCGCAGTGTTATTCTATCAGCTGGCTTCGTTGAGAGTTCTCAGAATCACTCTTTGTTTGTGCGATCATCATCGTAGGGTCGGATGATTCTACTTCTATATGTGGATGATATGATCATCGCGGTAACGACTCAACTGGTATTACTCTTGTTCAACGTCACTTCAGTAATCAGTTTTATATGAAGGATCTCGGTACTCTTCGCTAAGGACTACATATTGCTTAGAGTAAGCGGGGGATTCTTCTCTCTCAGCAGAAATACACAACAGATATTATTGATCGTGCCGCTATATCTGACACTCGCAGTGCTGACACTCCACTCCTACTGATGAAGAGATCCTTTCAGATCCTACACGATACAGACAGACTATGAGTCAGCTAGTGTATCTTTGCATCACCAGACCTGATATTGCTCATGCAGTCAGTATCATTAGTCAGTTCGTCTCCGCTCCTCATCCGGTTCACTATAGTGCTCTCATGATGATCTTCAGATTTTTATGTGGGATTATTATTAGATCACTCTATCTGTCATCATCTTCATCTTTGGTTCTTCGAGCTTACACTGACGCTGATTGAGCGGGATATGGTTTTTACATATTTCTTGGAGATTCTCTTATTTCCTGGCGCAGCAAGAAACAATATGTTGTTTCTCTCTCCAGCACAGAAGCCAAGTATCGAGCTATGGCCATCACGACCAAGGAGATCGTTCTCTTAGATGTCTCTTGATTGATCTTGGAGTTGATGTTACAGATCCTACTCCACTTTACTGTGATAATCGGAGTGCTATTCAGATTGCTAGCAATCCAGTATTTCATGAAAGGACTAATCATATTGAGATCGATTGTCATTTTGTCCGTCAGCACTTCCTTGCTCAAACACTGACGCTTCCACACATTTCCTCTACTGAGCAGATCGCAGACTTCTTTACAAAGTCTCATCCAGTTCCTAGATTCTTATCTCTCATTCACAAACTTATGTTGTTTGATCTACCTTGAGTTTGAGCGGAGGTGTTAGATTATATGTGTATTGTGTTATTATTGTGTTACACGTATATTACTGTGTTATACGTGTATGAGGTATTGTATTATTATATAAAGGGTTTAGTCCCTCTCTTAATGAATTAGATCTCATTATTCTTTCTTCTCTAAAAGTCTAAGAGTATACCTTCTCTTGAAGAAAGCCAAGGTTCTTCCAATAATACAATCTATTTCTGCATTAGGATTGTTGGAATTAAAAAAAACTAACTCACACTTTATTTTAGTTTCAACGAACGCATACAAATGAACACGATCAGAGAAAGAACATAATAATACATATATATAACAGAACACTTTGTAATGGAGTGAGTTATCAAAAAAAACAGGCACACCGGCCGCGAGAGAGGGGGAGGAGTACTAAAAATGAGGGGAGTTTTTGGGATTATTATTAAGAAAAGGAAGGATGGTGAAGACGGTCTGGGTGATGGTAAGCGCCTATAGGAATAACGCCCCTATAAAGGATGAGCAATGCCCACAGTCCCTTGAGGTAGACGCGGATGATATATGTTGGCTCTCCATCTGTTGGCACCACTGTTGCAGTACTTGTGCAACCTCCGCTGCACGTTGCCGAGGGGGCCATCTTGGTCGAGCGTGATGTCCTTGTGAGATGGTTGAAGAGCATCGCAACAGCCTTGTCGCATCCAACTTCATTCTGTATGATCCCGCTAGAGCTGAGCAAGGTGACGTCAGTTGACGACGGGATGATTTGGACCATGAGGTACACGTAGGCTATAATCTGGTTCGTCAACCACGAACCACGTCGTCGGAGTGGCTGGTCTTAAAGATGACGCCCAGGCATCGTAAGGTCCAATGCCCGCGGAACCGATTCGTCAGCTATTGTCATGTCGTTTCTCGGATAGTTGTAGGATGGGTGGGCAGAGCCGCCAAAGCGTACGTCTTCTTGGGTCTAGGAGGAAGCTCTTTCGGAACACGTCGAGCACGTGGAGGCTCAAGACTGTGCTCGCTGGTGTGGACCTCGTCGGTGTGTAGAATCGGAGGATGACTCGGTGTATCTGATCAATAGGCAAAAAAAAAAAAAACAAACAAACTGATCGGATGATATTCGCACGTCCAAGTGAATATTAGAAAAAAAAATAGCAGTGGGCCTGGTCTTTATTCTTTAACACCGAGAAACGACATGACCCCATGAGAATGATACATGGTTAATTCCTTATTTACATAGTCACCCTGATAACCGACGGCCACTGAGCCCGTGTTTAATTGAAAATGGGCCTGGCTTTATGAAAGAAAAGCCCAACAATTCATCCAGCCCAGCCTCGAAAAATTTGGTCCAAATCCTAACCTTGGATAAAAAAGGGACACAACAACAAACGGTCCACATGAACCGCAACATCTCCCAAAAACCCTAGTCATCTTCAGTGATACCTCTAGTAAATTACTATGCCACTACTCAAATAAATATCTAAACAGAGCACAACAGACAAATATACGCACCATCAACACTGAGCCACGAAATCCACGTTGCAAGACTAAAAATAATTATCTTGTAACTGCATAACAACCAGACCAAAATCTCCTCTTTGTCTAAAAAACCCTCCAAAACCCTCCCTCCGCCTTCATTGTGAAACCCTGTTTTTCCATGTCGACGCCGATCCCATCATCACCGCCGCCATTGGCGCCGGAGAAGTTGACCAAGAAGAAGAAGAAGAGCAAGCCCCATGAAATCAACGGCCATGATCATCAGGAAGAAGAAGAAGAAGATCCATCATCATCGACGAAGGATAAGGAGAAGGAGACACACATGGTGAAGCCCCAATCTCACACGCCGTCCCTGGACACCTCAACCTGGCCGATCCTCCTCAAGAACCTCAACCGCCTCAACATCCGCACCGGCCACTTCACCCCTCTCCCCGCCGGCCACTCCCCCCTCGACCGTCCCCTCCGGGACTACATCCGCTACGGCGTCATCAACCTCGACAAGCCCTCCAACCCTTCCTCCCACGAAGTTGTCGCCTGGATCAAACGCATCCTCCGCGTCGAGAAGACCGGCCACAGCGGCACCCTCGACCCCAAAGTCACCGGCAACCTCATCGTCTGCATTGACCGCGCCACCCGCCTCGTCAAGTCCCAACAAGGCGCCGGCAAGGAGTACGTCTGCGTTGCCCGCCTCCACTCCTCCGTCCCCGACCCCTCCCGCGTCTCCCGCGCCCTCGAGACCCTCACCGGCGCCGTCTTCCAACGTCCCCCTCTCATCTCCGCCGTCAAACGCCAGCTCCGCATCCGCACCATCTACGAGTCCAAGCTCCTCGAGTTCGACCCCCAGCGCCACCTCGTCGTCTTCTGGATCTCGTGCGAGGCTGGCACCTACGTCCGCACTCTCTGCGTCCACCTGGGCCTCATCCTCGGCGTCGGCGGCCACATGCAGGAGCTCCGTAGGGTCCGCTCCGGGATCCTCGGCGAGAGTGAAAACATGGTCACCATGCACGATGTCATGGACGCGCAGTGGGTCTACGACAACTTCCGCGATGAGACATACCTCAGGCGGGTCATCATGCCACTTGAGGTGCTCCTGACGAGCTACAAGAGGCTCCTCGTGAAGGACTCGGCCGTGAACGCGATATGCTATGGTGCAAAGCTCATGATCCCGGGGTTGCTGAGGTTTGAGAATGGGATTGAGGTCGGTGAGGAGGTTGTGCTTATGACCACCAAGGGGGAGGCAATCGCTCTGGGGATCGCAGAGATGACCACCGCAGTCATGGCGACGTGCGACCACGGGACGGTCGCACGGATCAAGAGGGTCGTGATGGACCGCGATACGTACCCGAGGAAGTGGGGGCTCGGGCCACGGGCATCTGCCAAGAAGAAGCTGATCGCAGAGGGCCTGCTTGACAAGCGAGGAAGGCCGAATGAGAAGACACCCGCTGAGTGGCAACGCAATGTAGTGGTTCCCACTGGGGGCGACTCGGCTGTTCCTGCTCTTGCGGTGGCACCTCCGTTGGCAGATGATAAGAATCAAGAAACAGTTGTGGTGGTGGTGGATAAGGAGGAGAAGAAGAAAAAGAAACGAAGCAGAGATGAAGACAATGCCACGGTGGAAGTAACTAAGAAGAGTAAAGTTGAGGAGGTAGAAGTGGTAATTGAAGCAGAGAAAGAGAAGTCTTCAAAGTCGAAGAAGGTGGTTGAAGAGGAAGTTGTGGAAGTGGAGAAGAGTGAGAAGAAGAAAAAGAAGAAGAAAGATAAGGGGGAGTTGATAGGATCATCTGATGAAGAGAAGAAGGCTGAGAAGGAGAAGAAGAAGGAGAAGAAGAAGAAAAGCAAGGAGAGTGGTGAGGCTGATGGTGCCGTGGTGGAAGTCAACGGTGAGGATGCCGAGAGGAGTGAGAAGAAAGAGAAGAAGAAGAAGAAGAACAAGGACTCCAAGAATGCACAGCAAGACGAGTAGATGGGAGGATTTGGTGACAGTCCTTTGAGGAAATGGGTTTAAGTTTTCTCTGTCTCATTCACTCTTTCCATCTGGATGGTATGCCTTTTTCCATCAATTCAACTTTCATAGACCTGTGGTTGGATTATAATCATGGTTTTACTTTCGTAGTTTAATGTAATCGAGATCTTTTGTGATAGTAATTCGAGACTTCTTAAACGTTGCTACCTTTTTGCTTTCTAGTTTTCATAATGAATGATGCCAAAGCAAGTTTTTTTTGGATATTTTTGCAGGTCACGCTATGTGATTCCACAGATGTGGCATTGATGAACTGAATTGCTGTGTTTTTTCAGGGAAATAATTGCTCTGTTTTATGTTTAAGCTACTTTTGTTTGGTCTCATGTGATAAAACAAGGATTCTTTTCCCTATGTTAAACACAATGCATCCAAGGGGTTGTATACTTTGAATTAGTTGGGCATGGATGCAAGTATAATGTTCAACATTGTATCTTGGATTGAGATTTATTATCTGTTTATAATATTCTGTATGGTATTCTTTCCAATTTGGGATTTTCATTTTGTGGATACTCAGACAAAGACTAGATAGGGAACCCGTGAAGTTTTTTGTAGATTGCTTGAGGTTGACTTGTACTCTGAGGACACAATCTGGGTTAATCTGCATTTTATTTGTTTCTACTACAGTTTATTCTATTTAGGAAGTGGAGATTTATGACACAGGACAGGAATAGATATTTTCCTTGTTCGTAAGACTCGCTGCCTTATGACAAGGGTTGCTGCCTTTGAAGCCTTTATCCATATTGAGAGTTTATGCTGAACAAGAATCAAATTCCCATGCAGCTTGAAATAGAAACTGGCTTTGCTACCAGTGGTTGGGCTTACTTCTAGCATAACTTACTAATTCCTCAGTTTGATGCACTCATTGGTAACTTTCGAACGAGAGATTGCAGTAGTCCTCTGTACTTGAAACACAGTCATTTGTAGTTTTTTTTTTAACGTCTTAGACCAGCTATCAATTCTCCTTTATAGTTCCGAAGGCTAGGAGAATTGCAATTTGTGTGTATGTTACAAAGAGTTTTGCTGTTCATGTAAATTTAGGATGAACTATCTGATATCCTTCGTAGTTCTTTCCATTATCTTCTACTCTCCTACCTTGTTTTATTGATGGCAAAACCTAGTCATAGTAGTTTTGAAGCTTCTTAAAAATTCCTGCACAGTTACAGTCTCATATAACAACCATATTGCATTGGTAATTCTTGATGTTTCCCTTTGGTTCTGTCTATATTTCTCTAGTTCTCACAAGCACACATCCAATAGAGGCTTGGCAAGTTCATGAGTGATTCAATGACCAATATAGTACCCCTTAATTAAATGAAAGGACCATAACAAGCAGTTATTTGAGTACAGCACACAGATTAGTTCCTATTTTTACATTAATCACAGTAAAGAATCTCAGCTTCTCCTTGAAAAAATTCTAGGACTTAAAAGAATTGCAATTCTCATGGTTGGTTGGAAAAACCATAGAACCAGCGATAATTCCTGTCAACGCTTTATGGGGAGACTTGTGCACATCACAGGAGATATATTCAGATGTTGGGACATGCTGCATTGGATGAATTAGGGTATGCAGTGGGCTGAGTTGAGTGTAAACACTTCACACAATGCAAAGTGATTTCTTGACTCGCAATTTTATCATCGCACACTTTGAAATTATTAGCGAATTTCATTTAGAAAACAGAGATTTATCACGGGCTTACGACAAATAATGGCATTAAGGTTAACTCTTGTGAAAGCACCACTGGAGCACATATTGTCTGGTTGGACTTGTCACCTCTTGGATCAAGAGTACTTTTGGATGATGGTCACACATGAATCGGGTTAGTTGCTGTGATTATTTCTACTACATATTGGGGCAGGCTGCTTTTTTTTATGTGACTTGTCAATGGAATTCTGCACTAAAACTTGCAGTGCTCCTTTATGCTTGAAACATGAACAAACATTTCATAGGTTTTTTACAGTTTTTCCCTCAGCATCAAGCTGTCCAATGCTCCTTCTGGTAGTTTATTTATCCTTGGTCTGACCCAACATGGCTAACGAATCTTTGGTAGAAACAGCCACGTCTATCACTCACTAAAGTACTGAACAATTATCAGTTAATTTATGTCAGATATGTGACTTACACCATAATCATGACTGAATTATGTGCATGGTAATCTTGCTTTTTTTTTTTTTTTTGAGGAGCACAATGCTATTGCTACACACAAGAGCTCAATTGTTTCATAAAAATTTAAAGCCTCAAATATACTTACACCACACAAATTAAAAGAACTAGAAAATCAGTACTACCAGGTATGGAAACAATGGCTTCTCAATAGAATTCTTTGAGGCCTTGCTGCAAATCTGAGATGGAGGTAAGAGCTTAAGAATTACTGTTATCACATATTAATTTTTTTTTAATGATGTCATCTAATGAAACTGCCATGATGGTTATCATAAGGTCTCTCAAATTTGAACATGTGATTATTCATGCCACTTTGCTTTCCTGAATATAGCCTACAAGTTTTTAGCAGATCCATCATGCATTTTTTAGTTTACAAACCTCTATATGGAAATGGGCAAGATGTTTACTCAAACTGTGGTGTATAAGTTGATTTGATTTTGTACCAATCTGTTCCACCCTGATCAACCTCCGAGAATGCAGCTGAAAACTATTCCTCTCACCTTAAACTTGAGGAAGCTTATGCTCAGGGTCAGGCTCTGTTCTCCACAAGTTCCTGAGGACCATGTATATGACTTCCTGGTGTGCTTGTGATCACATCTCATTGATTTTCTAGTAGTAAATTTTATTGATGAGGAAATGCCATTTAATGGTCTGAAAACTAACACCTCAAGAATTGATAAGTTCTTCTTCCATATTGGATTACTGCATCTTATAGCCAGTGTGTCTACTCTATCGAAGTATATTGATGACTCTCAAAGCTGAATTATTAATGCTTCCCATGTTTTTTTGAGAGAGCTCAACGATTTGCAGGATTTGCCAGCCAGCAATGGTGCCTGTTAAAGCATATGTTCCAATTTTTCTTGAATGTAATTCTAATTCTAGTCTTTATAATATTGTTGCACACTGCACACTAGACACTACTGATCAAATATTGATTTCTTTGATGCCATCACATGTATCTATTTAAAATATGTATTGGGTAGTGTATTTTGTTGAAATTTTCCTTTGTCTACCTGGTGATTGATGATTATTTGAACACTTCCATTTAGCCATATTTAAAATGGAGACATCCTCACCCACCTCCCTGCTCTCTGAAATATAGACTAGGTGAACAAAATCATCTTCTTGTGGTAATTCTTCGTCACCTATTTCATATTATTACCTCTTCTCCTTCCCAGTTGTCACCAAACTATTTTTATGCTTGGTTTCTGATTCTTTTTAAAGAGTTGTAATTGAAACATTTGATGCTTACTGCATATGCAACTGTATCAGGCCCCACTTGTGTACATAAACTTCAAACAAGTTCGACTAATCATCCAATTATATTCTTATATTAAACAAAGACTTGCCTAACGTGGCCCTGGATCTTGTTTTGTGGTTATATTTAAAATCCCTTTCAATTATTCTCTGTTTGTTGGAACAATGTTCCCCTATCAATCAACACATCATGGCCTTGTTTAACGTTTAGACGGGATAACCACCTTTTTTTTTGTTAGCCTTTCCTCCACAACCTACCCAAATCACTCACTGCATGTCTCTTTTGTGTGGCCAATAATAAACTCACACATCCACTTTAAAACATTTGCTAATAAAGCCACGCATAACAAACCCAACTAACGCCCCATGTGCAGATTTTGATGAATGTGTAAAAACAACAAAAAATGTACCTAGTTGTTTTGGTGCCTCTGTTGATCCGATCATAACTGCCTACCTATGTTTCCAGTGGAGACATTTTTTTAGCCTTCACGGAAAACGCTTTTATTTTCCTTTTTAGGGCTTAAAGATAGGTTCAATCTGTTTTTTTTTTTTCTTCCTTTTCCTTGAAGAAAGCTTGAATTGAACAATAATGGAAGTTGGGCTAGTATTTCTTGATAAAGTTGATTTTCACTTAAAAGGAGCTTTTTGAAAACAAATTCCCAGGAAGCTATTTCTGTTAAAACCTTGAAATTTTATTTTCACATTCATTTAGGATTTTTGTAAAAATAAAATTTTTAAAAATTGTTCAAAATACCTTAATAATTAATCCTGAGCATGTGTTTGGGATTGACTGTTCCTAGGGGTGGTAAACGAGTCGAACAAGCTGAGATTTAACATGTTCAAGCTCGGCTCATTCATAAACGAGCCGAGTTGAGTCGAGCCAAGCTCACAAGTCTCAACGAGTCTAGCGTTTTTCTTCATTTTAGGGTTTTTAGGGATTGAAAACAAAATTTTAGCTTAAATGAGTCAAGTTCATGAGTTTAAACGAGCATCACTTTGTATTAATTTAATGTTCTGATTTTCTAAAGGAGTTTAGTCAAGATTAAATTAAGTTTTAATAACACAAACAAGTCGAATTTGAACATAAAATGAAATTCGATCCAGGTCCCGAGCCTAACCGAGCTTTTAAACTTGTTCAAGCTCTCTCATTTGTCTAAATGAACGAGCCTGAACGAGCTCAAACCGAGTCAAGTCCGAGCCGAGCCCGAGCGGCTTGATTCGTTTACTAGCCCTACCTGTTCCCAAAAAAAAAAAAAAATTGTTGGATGATCTCGTACCCGGGTACCGGTGGTTTCATTGAAGAAACCCACAGCTGTATTGTATCATATCCATGTCGACATTCTCCACCCTCTCTCTCTCAGGTCCACTCTCTTAAGATTAGGTTTCCTCTGTCAAAGACCCCACCTCCCAATATGAAGAGAGATACATTTCCACCTTTCATCAGCAAGACTACTATTTCAATGCCTTTCATTTCAATCGAAACCTATCCTTGAAACTTTATTCCCTTATCAAATTAGCCCAAAAAGTTCAAGGATCAACAAGTGCTGAAACAATAAGTATAGATGAAAATTTATCTAAAAGTGGTCATTTTAGATTGGTTTTGATGCAGCGTCGTGAATGATCTCCAACTCGACGACCACGATCACCGGCCCCACAATCTCCAACCACGCGATCTAAGGCGGATGATTCCATTGGAGGAGATTCCGATAACCCGTTCGAAGAGACGATCCGTCCACCTATCTTCAATGAAGACGAATATGAAGAAATTGAAGAGGCAAAACCTATCTTCGATGAAGATGAAGATGAAGATGAAGATGAAGATGAAGAGATTATTGATTATTGAAGTTTTAATCTTTATCTATTGTGCTTTGTTAGGAGTACTAACAATTATATAGAACCACCAAATATCTGGTATTTCTTAAGAAATCAACAGGTTTTTGAAGCCCAACATCCCTGGTATTCTGCTTGAAGAATCAACAGCCTTGTTGGAGCCTGTAAATTCGCTCCTTAGATCGAATTAGTAGAAGAGCGTGATCTCCACGCTGCATCAGTTGGTATCAGAGCCTCATTGATTCGTCAAGGTAATCCGTATCCCATTTCATTTATCTCTATCATATTGAGAGAAAAAACAGAGAGAGAACATGCCACCAAGAGGACGTCCTCTTAGCGACGCCTAAGACCGTGAGGAGCTACGACAGATCATCGCAGTAGCAACTAATAGGTGCATGGACGAAAAATTCGAGGCCATCACGCTCTAGATGGAGATGATGATGGCGTTTATGCAGCGTCGTGAACGATCTCCAACTCGACGACCACGATCACCGGCCCCACAATCTCCAACCACGCGATCTGAGACGGATGATTCCATTGGAGGAGATTCCGATAACCCGTTTGAAGAGACGATCCGTCCACCTATCTTCGATGAAGATGAATATCAAGAACTTGAAGAGGCAAAACCTATCTTCGATGAAGATGGAGATTATTGATTATTGAAGTTTTAATTTTTATCTATTGCCCTTTGTTAGGAGTACTAATAATTACATAGAACCACCAAATATCTGGTATTTCTTAGAAAATCAACAGGTCTTTGAAGCCCAACATCCTTGGTATTTTGCCTGAAGAATCAACAACCTTGTTGAAGCCTGTAAATTTGCTCTTTAGATCGAATTAGCAGAAGAGCGTGATCCCCACGCTGCATCAGGTTTCCGGAGAGAATTGCGAGGCACGTGATAGGTCCGCAACAGTGTTTCTGTGTATGAGACACGTCACGTGGGTTTTGGTTGTGCTGCTGGGGTCATCCGTCATCCTTCCCTTTTCATAATTTTATGTTTTTCTTGGTTTTCTTTGTTTGTCCATTACTGGAGTAATGATAATTAAATAGCACCTACTAAAAATGTTTCAATTCAGACCTTTAAAAGTACCTGTTCAATCTAGCCTAACTGAGTTTTTCAATTTAAAATACAGTAGATGGTGGTGGATGTTTTTTTTTTTTTAGGGAATTGTATACTTTATAACATCAAAATATAAGTTACAAAGTCCGAAAGCTTGCCTCACAAGCAATGGAGGAAAAAGAAGATGGAAAACAGATGAGTTCAAGAGCCATAAGAACTCACACAAGATGTGTGTGCTCTCACTTTTTGGCCTACAAAAAGGGATCCTCAAAAACAAAGAGGGTGGCCTAAGGATAGCCCACCAAAGAAAACATCAAAAGAAGCCCAGCACACTAGGAGTTTGGCTCTCCCTTGGTCGCCCCTTCCGGCCCAATAGCACTTTCTACACCTTCTACCCCGGGAGGGGCTTACACGACGGGTTCGCAATCTCCCAAGAAATTATAGCAAATCTCCATAGAGATAATAGGAGTGGAGTAATTTTGAAACTCAATTTTGCGAAGGCCTATGATAATGTGGCATGGGACTTCCTACTCCAAGTGATGGCGTGGCATGGATTTAGTCCCAATTGGATAAGAATGATAAAAATGTGCATTAGCACGGCAAAGGCATCGATCAATATTAACGGCGAGCAATGTGGTTTTTCCCCCCTCAACTGTGGTCTCAGACAGGGAGACCATTTATCCCCGCCTCTTTTCTCGATAATGGCCAATGTGTTGAGTCGAATGTGCTTGAAGGCAGCTAGGGCGGGCTGGATTACGGGGTTGCCTTGTGTGGCGAGGGGCACCCCAGCATCTCCAATACGCAGATGATACCATGGTGTTCGCTTCACCAGAGGAGAACGTGCTCAAGGGATACAGGTTCATTCTGACTTGTTTCTCTATGCTCTCAGGTTTGAAAATAAATTGGTCGAAAAGCTCACTGTGGGTGATAAACGTCGAGAGGCAGAGGGCGGAGGCCATGGCTCTCACCTTCAGATGCTTTCAACAAGCACCACCTACTTATCTGGGTCTTCCATTGGTCCAAAGAAGGCTCCTTCGCAAGGACTAGGTTCCCTTGGTTGAGAGGTTTGAGAAAAAGCTTGAAGGATGGCAGAATCGTTCACTCACTTCTGGTGGCAAATTGACGTTGCTTAAATCGGTGATCTCGAGCATTCCCTTATTCTTCTTGTCGATCTTCCGTATCCCCACCACGATTCTACAAAAAATCGAAGTGATTAGAAGAAGATTCTTCTGGGACGGAACTGACAGAAGTTCAAACAAAACTCACCTAGTGGCTTGGGACACAATATGACAGTCCAAGGACTTGGGGGTACTGGGAGTGTTAGATCTAGAGGCGATGAACAGAGCTTTGTTGGCGAAATGGTTGTGGCGTTGGGCAGCTCATCAGACTCTATTGTGGGTGAGGTTATTTAAAGAACGTTATGGAGCAGGGGTCGAAGGCGGTTTGTTTCCATCGCCAAATGCCCAAATGTCACACCTATGTCGAGGCTGGTTCAACCTGGAGGACGGTTTCTCATCGGCGCTCAGATGGCAAATCGGTAGAGGAGATCGGGTCTACTTTTGGAGGGATATTTGGTGCAGTACAGAACCACTACAATGTGCATTTTCGAGTCTATTCAGAATTGCATAAACAAAAGACAGCACGGTGCAACAGTGTTGGGTGGAGGAGAACGGTCTGGGTGATTGGTAGATACAACTTCGACGTATCACTTCAGAAGCACAGGTTGCAGAGGTTGCATGTCTGTTAGAGGTGCTGCAGGAGGTAACGGAGCCGACTGCCGCGGAGGATGTGCTGACTTGGGCTCCAAACCAAAAGTTGTCCTTCTCAGTTAAGAGTTGCTACCTTGGTGGAGAAGGGGGACACCGGAGGTGGCAAACATGGCAGCTCAAACTAGTTGATTGTGGAAGAGGAAAATGCCACTCAAAGTCAAAAATTTTATGTGGCTGGCATTACAGGATCACTTGCTAACGAAAGCTTATCGCGTGTGGTGGAGACCGGAGGAATCAACGACTTGCAACATATGCAATTCAGCCACAGAAACAGTAAATCACATCCTATGTCAATGTCCGGTGTTAACACCCTTGTGGATATGAATAGACACTGCAACAGGAAGGACGACAAGCTTCAGAAACAGAGAGGAATTATGGCAGCAGCTAAAGTATCAAACAAGAACTAACCACTCAAGAACACATGCCCAAGTGTTGAAAACTGTCATCCCTGCAGTGCTTTGGGCAATTTGGTTGGGAAAGAACAAATGTATCTTTGCAGGACACTTCTATGTGAAAAATGTTTGGGAGGAGGCGTTGATGTTGATCTCATCCTGGGGCTGCGTGCTAGGAGGGGCGAACAGCGTGACAATGGCTCGAGGGGTGTTGCGGATTGACGGTGGATGTTAATAATTCAGTTCATTTTAAACCGGAGTTTCACTGGTAAACCAATTACTGCACTAGGCACTAGAATTTTTTTGCGGCCCAGATTATTTAGGAACTCCTCTTGTAAGTAATTTAATTACCACTTGATCATTTGAGCAACTTAATTGATCAAGCTGCAATAGGTGGATAACACCTATAGTTTGCTTGTTGCATTATAATAATGCAAATAATATTAGGAGGATAATTATGAGGTCATCATCTCTTTTGATTCTTTCCTTTTGCAGTATATCGAACAAAAAAGAAAGGGGATGGATATCCCCACACCATAGATGGAGAATCCCACACCCCCAGTATCTTTGTTTTTTGAAGAACAAGAAAACCACCCCGATTTACCCCACCCCATTTTAATGGACCCCGCCCCTTGTACTTTTCACCTAAGATTCAAGTTACCAAGGTCGATGATAACATCTTAAGACAACTAAATTTAGTTGGCCTTTTAAGGTGGTGTTCGACTATAAACTGTCGAACAAAGGTCCATAACATACATGTCTTGCTGACCGTCATATGACTCCAAAATGTTGATTCTAATATCTCAGATCGACCAATGTCAGTCGAGCTCTTAAGTGTAGGTCGACTGTCTTTGGTCGAAGAAAGTCCAAAACCTACATTTGGATCTTATTCGACTATCTTAGATTTGTAAAAAATTAAGTAAAGTTTGAAATGAAGAGTACAACATAAATAAAAACCACCACCACAACAACAATAAACTCAAGCAGTCCTCCTTTGGACTACCATCATTAATGGAGGAACAAGAGAAAGAGACGAATCCTCTCAGTAGAGCTAAAACAAACACAAAAATGAATGACAAGTACACCATCTTCAGCTCCTTCATCCCTCTGCCTAACATGACCAACTCC